>LPNX011179825.1:570126-604050 GCA_001517045.1 Pseudotsuga menziesii | reverse complement strand
GTAACTTGCTACCCAGTTGGGAGAGGGTTTTTTGTGTTCGAATTCATATCAGAAGAAGACCGGGACTTAATATTTAGAAATGGCCCCTACTTCATGGGGACGCAGGGCCTTTACCTGAACAAATGGACGCCAAAATTCGACCCCACGGTCGATATCCCCAAAGAGGTGCCGGTGTGGGTCAGGCTCCCTAATCTCCCGGTGCACTGCTGGGACTTCGATTCATTGCAGAGAATAGGAAACGGAATCGGCCACTTCATTGACAAAGCCGATAACAAAGGACAATACACCTGTGCCAGAATCTGTGTTGAAGTGGATCTTGAAGTCGGACTTCCGGAGGCAGTAAAGTTAATAGTTGGATCTTGGACCCATTATCAGAAACTGGACTATGAGCACCTACCATTCGAGTGCAGGAACTGCCAAGAGCACGGCCACTTCCAAAGGCACTGTCCCAAACTGGCCGTGGGGAAAGAAGATGCAGAAGGCTGGCAGAAAGTAAAGAAAGGGAAAATCTCCAACAGCACCAAAATCAAGGAGAAAATGACCCAGGAACCTCCAAAGGAAGACAACTCAAAAACTAATCCTCAAGAAACTCCAAATGAAGCTCAAACCCCCACCAGCGTTCCAGAAATTGAAGAATTCCGGGCACCACAAGGCCCAATCAACCCAGTCCCCCAACCTGCTAGCTCCAGTCCGTCAAAGGAACATATAAGCTTGGGCTCAGAAACAGGAGCTGAATCATCTGAGGAAGGAGACACGGAAGTAAGCAGCCCGTCAGGCACCCCAAACCAACCAAAGCGAGGACGGAAAACTGAGAAGAAAAGAAGGGAAGAGCAGTCCTACAAGGATGTGGTTCAAGGCTCACAACATACCATACCAGAAATGATGAACACCAGATCGGGGATGAAACTTGGGAAAACCCCGAAAAGGGGTCATCCCCTTCAAGCAGGAAAATAATGCAATACGTCTCCTGGAACTACAGAGGACTAGGCAGCACTATAAAAGAAGAAGCTATAAGGGATTTAGTAAGAGCAATGATGCCGAAAGTCCTCCTAATCCAGGAGACGAAATTGGAGGAGGAGGCCCTCCTCCAAGCAAGTAACTTGTTCTGGAAGAAAGGCCCGGGTAGGGTTGTGAGTGCAAGAGGAGCATCGGGAGGATTGGCAACGTTCTGGGACTCTACAAAGCTTGATCTTGTAGAAGAAGAAGGAACCACTCACTGGCTATTTACCAAGTTGCTCCACAAAGAATCCGGCCACCTCATAAGTATTTTTAATATGTATGTTCCTGTCTCTTATGTAGAGGAAAAAGAGTGCTGGGATTCCTTAAAACTCTTTCTTAACCAGCATAATCCTGAAAATCTAGTAGTAGCTGGTGATTTAAATGTAACCCTTGCCCTGGCCGAGAAAAAAGGGGGATCAATTGTCCGGGATCCTGCAAGAGAGTGGGTGGAAGACTTGATGCTAGACTGGGAGCTTGAAGATATCACTCCTGACAGTGGGAAATTCACTTGGTCCAATAATAGAATAGGGCCTGGCCATATAGCTGCCCGCCTCGACCGCTTTCTTATTCATTCTTCCTTCCTTACCCTTGGACTTATGGCGACCTCCAAAATTCTCCTGCATTATACCTCTGATCATAAACCAATCTCGCTCTCCCTCTCTCCCGGGAAAAAGTTAGGTCCCATTCCCTTCCGGTTCAGCCCAATCTGGGTAAATCTGGAAGGCTTTCTTTACATTGTGTCCAATTCCTGGGAAGAACCCATCTATGGTTCCCCCTTCTATGTCTGGGAAAGGAAACTCAGAAGACTCAAAACTGATCTGAAAGCTTGGGCTAAAGGGCTAAGATCTCCTACGAATGAAAGGAAAAGAACTCAGAAGGCCTTGGAACGGCACCAATTAGTCATGGAAGAGTCCCCAGTCACTCTTTCCTTGCTCAACCAGGAAGCTGAACTCCAAATAAATTACCACAAAGCTTGTAGAGAAGAGGAAACCTACTGGAGAGTCAAGTCAAGGACGCTCTGGCTCCAAGCTGAAGATAAGAACACCAATTTCTTTCACAAGCAAGCCCAGGCCAGGCAAATCTACAACTCCATCAATGAAATTCAGATGGAAGACCAAGTCATAAAGGACTTCAGCGACATCAAGGAGGCTGCCCACTCCTTTTTCAAAAACCTCTATTCTGCTCCGGACCTGGAACCAGTGGACCCAAACTCCTATCCTCTCTCAGAGATTCCAAATTTGATCAATGATGATGATAACCAGCTGCTGAACAGCCCTGTAAGTATTCGAGAAATCAAGAAATCCCTCTTTAAAATGGATCCGGACAAAGCTCCTGGGCCGGATGGATTCATAGCCCGGTTCTACATCTCTTGCTGGGACATCATCAAAATGAACTTGTACAGAATGGTCAAGAAGGATCAGAACTGCACCAAGCTGGGGGGCAGCACCAAATCCTTGTTCTTGGCCCTTATCCCAAAAGAAAAAGGTGCCAGGAACTTCAACAGATTTAGGCCTATATCCCTCTGTAACATGGGATATAAAATCATTACCAAAATAATGGCTAACAGACTCAAAAGATTTCTGCCAAAGCTGATCCCAGAAAATCAAGGCGGGTTTGTGAAAGGAAGACAAATTCTGGACAATATTATTCTAGTCCAAGAAGCCATTCATACCAGCTACAAGAAAAAGGAGAAAGGCATGGTAGTAAAGCTAGACCTGGCCAGTGCTTTTGACAGAGTCAAGCATGATTTTCTTTTTGCAGCCATGAGCAACTTTGGGTTCAGTCAGAAATTTATAGATTGGGTTAAATCTTGCATATCATCCCCCTGGATAGCTCAGTTGGTTAATGTTCGCCCCACCAGCTTCTTTAGGGCCTCAAGAGGACTAAGGCAAGGTTGCCCTCTTTCCCCTGTGCTATTTGTCATCCAAGCTTTTGTCCTAAGCTTCCAACTGAACAGAAGACTCCAAAACAGATCTCTCTCGGGCATCAGAATTGTCCCAAAGGTTAAGGATGTCAACCACACCCAGTTCGCTGATGACACCCTTTTATTGGGAGCAGCCAATACCAATACAGCTAGGAAGTTCAAATCATAACTGGAATTCTACAGGAACAACTCTGGAAGTGAAATAAACTTCCATAAAAGCAAGATCTATGGTTGGAACTGCTCTCCCCGTGAAATGCTGGATATATCCTGGGCTCCTGAAATGGAAGGCAGCACAACCTAGGATACTTTTACCTACCTGGGCATTCCAGTTTTTAAAGCTTCCCCTAGAGTTGTCCATTGGCTGCCCCTGCTGGACAAGCTAAAAAACAAAATCCATGCATGGGGAGCAAACTGGCTCAACAAAGCAGGTAAAGTCATCTTGATGAACTCTGTCCTTACCAGTCTTCCTATCTACCAATGCTCAGTTCTTCTTGCTCCCAAAACCATAACAAACAAGATCAATGAGCTGCTCCGTCGCTTTCTATGGGAGGGTGGCCGAAACAATGAAAGGAAACTGCACCTTGTGAGCTGGGACAAGGTCACGAAGCCTAAAATGGAGGGGGGCCTTCAAATCAGAGATGTGGTCGCCCAAAACCTTGCCATGGGTGGCAAAATTCTCTGGAACATGATCACTGGGAAAAGAACTTGGAGCAAGCAAATTCTCCAGAAAAAATACTTTACAGGAGACAAGGAAAGATGTCTGGAAAAGCCCACAAAAGTGCAGAAAGGATCCCCGATCTTCTCGCTTTGCAAAAAGGCTCTTCCGCACTTCATCTCAAAGCTCACGTGGATCCCAGGAAACGGGGCAAAAATTCAAATTTGGGATGACTCTATCCTTGGGGATCAGCCTCTCAATGGAGTAAACGAGCTGGAGAACATCAAATCTTGGCTTAATGCCAACAATTGCAGCACTCTGTGGGACATCTCTACTTGGAAAAACGCTGACAATGAAACCTGGGAAAGCTGGAATCTGGGTGATTATCCGCACGAGCTCAAGGAGGAAGCGCTGAAACTGCTGGATCTCCTTCAGGGGAAATCGCCCATAAGTGCCAGATCTAAAGATAAACGGGGCTGGGGCTCAGGATCAGGAATTTATACTGCAGCTGCTGGCTATGCTGCGATTTTGGAGCTTCCTTGGGTCCCCCCCAATCCTGGGCCATGGAAAGCCCTCTAGAACTTTCAGTCAATCCCAAAAATTGACATCTTCGTTTGGTCTCTGCTCCATAAGAGTATTCTAACCAGCGATAACCTCAGGAGAAAAATATGGGAAGGGCCATCACATTGCCCACTATGCAATCGCGCTGAGGAAACAATCGAGCATCTTTTCATTAACTGCGATTTCACTCATGAAGTCTGGAGGATTATGCTTCATCCCATCGTTGTCAGCTTACCAAACACAGTAATGGAGATCATCAGTGGTTGGAACTCCCTCTCTCCCTTCAACCTGAGTAGAAAAAACCTCCTTAAGATTACGTGGATGTGGATTCCCAAATTCCTTTGCTGGAAAGTCTGGCTGGAGAGGAACAATAGAGTCTTTAAGGAGAAAAGCAGACTCCCCCCTCAAGTTGCTGTCAAAGCTAAGATCATGTTATCCGAAGCTTTAAATACTAAGACTGAAATCAGCAATACGGCCACCCTTTCCGCTGATGAAGAACGCTAGTTTAAAGAGTACAAACCGAACCATCAAAGCAAGGAAACCATCAAACCTCTTCAAAAGGAAAATTGGGAAATCAGGCTGGATGAAATTGACTTCATTAAGTGGAGATCAGCCCTTAATGAATGGTGCCTTTTCTTTGATGGGGCCTCGAAAGGGAATCCCGGTCAAGCCGGTGGAGGAGGCATCATCTTTGAGCCATCCGGCAAACTACAGCTGTCCTACGCTTGGGGTCTAGGTATCGCCTCCAACAATCAAGCTGAGTATCTGGCACTATGGCAGGGTCTAAGTCAAGATCGGAAGCTGAACGTCCAAAAGATCACTATTTTTGGCGACTCCAGATTGATTATTAAAGCGTTACATACAAATAAGATGCCAACGGATATCAATCTTGCCCAAATTTACAGGAAAATTCTACTCCTTTTGTCTCATTTCATAACTTTTAAAGCTCTTCATGTTTTAAGGAATCTAAATAGTCTAGCGGATGCTGAAGCCAACCGGGGCACCCTGCTGAACAAAATCCAACTGTTAGTCAATGGAGAAAGCTCAAATTATGCGCTACCCTAAGGCTAAGGATGCTCTAGCCCGCCTCATCAAGTAGGCATCTACAGACTTGAAGAAGCTGATTCTGATGCGATCCTGCACAGTAATTGTCATAGGTATTAAGCTAAAAAGGGAGTTCAGTATAGACTATTGGAATATGCATTGTAAGGCCCTGGCAGCCCATTTGCCAGACTTTTAATAAAATTTTATCCGTTCTCGTAAAAAAAAAATATCCCCTATATTTACATAAAATAAGTTTTTTTATCATAATATTCGCCAAAATTTATACATTTCAGTGTTAGTTTTATGTTTCATATTTAATATTAGCCTACCTATTTATAAACATGTTTTTTCAATCAAGAACAATCGCCTAGAATACTATACTTAAGAATAATATTAGAATCCTTAAAAAATACCCTGATGCCAGTTATGCATATTTCTTCTTCTTCTTTTTACTAGGGGAATCAATAACTGGGGACGTGGTTGATACTCGCATGACACGGGTCCAAAGATCCAATCCTGCTACCACTATACCCCTAGGTGCATCTACATGGCCCAAACCATGGCCCATGGGTAAGTTTGGGAGCTTCAAACATGAAACATTCCTTTTAGAATCATTTACAACATTTCAACTTTACCATTTGCTTTGTCCCCTAACAATAACTATTTATATCTCTTTAACTTCTCCTCCATTTCTTGATATTTGCTTGCACATTTAATTACATAAGCTTTTGAATACTAAAATAAATTTCTTAACCACTTACCTTTTAGAAGATTTGAATTCAACAAAACAAAAGCAACACTTCAAAAGTTAGAAAGCATTATCGATTCAAAACATATACTAGCTCGCCTTAAGAAAGAAAAAATTGGAGCCACAATGAAAGCTCGAACAATATTATCAAAAAGTATAGGTGATCACTTCTATAAACCAATACATGAGATCCCAATTGCCAAAAGGTTTAGGTCCAATAAAATTGCAACGTGCATGCCGTCTACTATTATAAATCGTGGTAGGCTTACGTGTAAAAATAACATAAAACCCTACACAAAAACCAGGATGTGTGGTGTAAAATAAAGTCTTTTTTTTAGAAGAAAAAAATAATTAGCCTTGATATTCAGATGAATCAAAGGATAATGTTTACATGGCATAGAGGGTCAACAGATCCCTTAGAAGCAATAGGGAGAAGATGGGCATGTAGTTTAGCAAGATGTACCATACGGTGAACAATAAGAAAAAAACCCTTTTCTCCATAAAGAGAGACATATATTCCATCGAGAGCACAAACATCAAGAAGACTGGGAATCCATGAAAGCGCTCGGGGAGTCAACTAATAATAATATGTTGATCTTCATCCATGGTGGCTGAAGACAGATATATAGTGATGCCATATGGCATGAGTGAAGTAATATCATCACTGATAAAAATACTCATGTAAGACTCTAGAAAATATGTGTCTCACCTCCCCCAATAATATGTCCATCAAAGAACTCAATGAAGGACAAGTGGCCAATGGCCAGATTGAGCGCTTCCTTGGATATGCAATCTACTTTCTGATTGTGTTCACGATAGACATGTTGAAATTCTAGAGAGTGAAAAGAGGATTTTAGGGATGATATTTTTTCACACCAACCTTCTAAATCAAGGGCTGATAGGGTTGCTTCATCATTTTCCCAGTTGATTATTACAGAGGAATCACCAAAAATAAAGAGAGAAGGGATACCAATTTTAGCAGCAAAATAAAGCAAAGTCCACAGTGCAAGTAACTCAGCTCTTGTGTTTGTGTTGATACTGCAGCCCAGCTTCAAGCTGGAAGTGTCTATGTTGTTGATTTCAAGAACAATTCCAGCGCCACCCATATTATTCTGTGAGGCTCCATCGAAGAATCCATGAGGATAGTGAAGAGCAGGTGGAGAGCCCACCATCCTAGTTCTTGACCTTTTTCCGATAAGAGGATACAAGGTCAACAGATCTAAGATCCTAAAACTGGTAGGTACAACCCCCATAATTATGTCTTCAAAAAGTGTGAGATTTTGTGTGATCCAGATGTTCCATAAGAGAAATAGAGGAAGATGAGAGCATGCTACAGAATTCCTATACCAAGCCTCAATGTTCTCCAGAATCATGGTAGCAGACCACTTGATCTCCAAATTGAGTGAGCTCTTGAGCTAGTCTATCAGATTCCTTAGAAAAGAACACAATAAAAAAATATGAGTAGTGGTTTCCTCTGCAGATAAGCATAGAAAGCAGTGACTCGGACCAGACCATCCTTTCCTCATAAGAGTGTCCCAGGTATTGATACGATTCCCCAGAAGAATCCACAAAAACATTTGATTTTTAAAGGAATATTGAAATTCCAAATTTGAAACATAGCTCTGTTACTGGAAAGTGGCATATGTGCATAAACAATCAGGTCATAAGACAATGAAGTTGTGACCTCCCCATTTTTACAGTTATGCATCCATCGCAGAGAGTTGTGTAAGTATTTTATATTGATCATGCTATGAGATAGACCAGAGATGTAATCATCCCATTCACGCTTCCATATACCTCCCAGATTCAAGTCAAGGGAGAATAACTAGCATGAAAGACTAGGAGCGACAACATTTTCAAAATATGCATCTCTAAGAGAGAGAAGTCCAAAGTCTTCAAGGTAGTGTCTGAGGCCCTCGGAGAGAATAAAAGAGGATTTAAGTCCCACAATTGGGTCCACTCCCAACCTGATATTATGACCATTACCCATTTCCAACCAAGTTTCCTGTTGATCCAGGAGAGGGAGAAAAAAACCCATTCCAGAAGTAGGATGTCCCACAGATAGAGTAGCATTATTTACGCATCCATTCCTCCAACGTCTGTTTCTTGAAGTATTTTTCTTTGATAATTTGATTCCATATACCTGAGTTGTTAATAACCATCTAGAAACTCTTCAGCCTGAGAGAAGTACCAAACCAATCGATATTTTTAACATCCCATCCACCATATTCAACTGGTCTAGATAAGGTATGCCAGTCAACCAGATGCATCTTGGACCAACCCTCATTACTGCCCCATAGAAAGGAAAACATACATTGCCTCAAACGCTTCAGAATAGATATTGAAATCCTGGAAAGTGCAAACCAGTAAATAGGCATCCCAGTAAGAACATCTCTAATAAGAGTGAGTCTACCTCCCAAGGTGAGAATTCTATAGGACTAGAGGCTATTTTTTTTTTCAAACCTTTTAACTAACCTTCTCCAGTCCTTAGTACTGTAGTTGGTGGGCCTTAAACAATAACCCAGATATTTGAAGCCTTCATCAATGTGATAAATATTGTAAGGGAGAAGAGTAGCGATGCTGTCTCTCATCACCTCATTAGTCTCATTGAAGAGAAAGGAGGATTTTTCCATACTGATGCACATACCAGAGGCCCAAAAAAAAAATTTCAACGACTCATGATATGCCTGCCATTCACACAAGGACCCAATACCAGAAAGAATTACATCATCGACAAAGAGAATATGGGTGACTGCTAGATGAGATGTGATCCATAAGCCCTTGATTTTACCAAGTGAGAGTCCTTAATAATAATACTCAGGCCTTCAATCACCGGGAGGAATAGGAGGGGTGAGAGGGGGCAGCCCTTTCGAATTCCCCTTAAAGCAGTGAAGAAACCAGTGGGGGTTCCATTTATAAGAACCGATAAATTTTTGGAAGCTAAGCAACCCATGATCCAGTTCACTCCTTCTAGGGGAACACCAATTTGCAAAAGGATAAGTCTCACAAAGGTCCAATTGACTCTATCAAAGGATTTTATAAGGTCAAGCTTGAGAACAAGGACTTTGAGATTTTTGGACTTTATGGTATGAATAATTTCCTATGTGATCTCCGTCGGTTCCAGTATACTCCTATTTTTGAGAAATCCAAACTATTCACAAGAGAGAGAATTGTCCAAAAAAGGCTTCAGAGGATTTGCGGCTATCTTTGCTATGAGTTTGTAGACTAGATTACAGAGAGAAATAGGTCTAAAGTTGAAAAAGGAGGAAGGTTTATCACACTTGGGGATAAGTGTGATGAAAGTTGAATTTAGGGGAGAGTGTACCTTGCCTTCCCTTCTGAATAGTTCCACGACATCAAGGATATCTTTACCCACTAGGTCAAAGAACCAAAGAAAAAATTCTATCGGCCACCCATCAGGCACGGGACTCTTGTCCTTTTTAAATCTTTTGAGAGCACCTTCAACTTCAGTAAGAGATACTTCCAAATTAAATGCATGCCCTTCCTCTTTGGTAATTAAGGAAGGGAACAGTTTGATGACCTTCAATTGATCTCCAATATTAGTACTTCCATCATCTTTAAGCATATATGAGAAGTGATGTACACCCAAGGATTTTATCTGACATTCCTCTTCAAGCAGCACACCCTCGTCATTATGAAAGGCCCAAATGCCATTGAAGTTTCTGCGAGCAGATGCAAAACTATGGAAAAATTTTGTATTGGAATCCCCCATCTCCATCCATTTAACTCTGCTTTTTAATTTCTAGGTGAGGGCCTCATGAACAAGTAACTTATGCTTTTGACTTTTAAGTGTTGAGAGGAGGGAATACTTAGCTTTGGAGAGGATGCCCGAGGGGGAGGCCTCTACGATGCAAGAATTTCCTTTTCAACGGCCAGCAGCATCCTGGATCTGATATTTTTCTGATTTTTCTCCCAAGACTTTACGACCCCCCTTGATTATTTTAAGCTTGAAAACCAGCCTTGACATGTCATCCATCTCCCAGTCGGGATGTCATCAAGCCAGTTTTCCTTGACAACCCAACTAAATTTCTTCTCAAGTAGCCAAGCCCTGATGAATTTAAAGGGGTAGTTGTGTGAAGAGGGGAAGGGATTCCACTCAAGACGGATCAGGTAATGGTCGGAGATGACAGAGGGGTGAGACCAAGTGCGATGTCTATGTAAGTGGGGTAAAAGAGAGTGTAAGGCTAGGAACCCTTCTAGCCTTTTGTTGATGACATCCTGATCAGCCCTATCGTTTCTCCAGGTAGGACCAAAACAAAGGGGGGCAAAGTCCACAAGCTTATGATGGTCTAGAATTTGTGAGAAAAAGGGGCTAGAGGGTCCAAACGTGCATTGACACCCCAAATCTCAACATCGTTAAGAGTAAAAATGAGATCATTGGCCACAATCAAGTTAGGGAGATTGAAGATTCCGCCACTGACAGCTCTATTCCAGAAGAAATATTTTTTGTTATAGGGTCCATCACAAGTAGCAAAGGCTTTGCAACGAACAGACAACGGATTCCAACCAGTTAGTAGTCCGCCTGAAAGGCCCTTTGAATCCAGAGCACATAACTCCCAGCTGAAGAGGAGTTTTGACAATGAAAGGAGAGCAGGGAAGCTACCACACCTCGTTTCTTAGAGAAGGATCATATCAGGAGAAATATCGACAAAAAGGTAACCAAGGGCATTTTTTTTGACAAGCTCTCCAAAGCCATGGAGGTTCAGAGAGGGGATCTTCATAAGGCAACCCCATCCACAGGTGAAGCTGCTCTAACCACTCGAGGAATAGAAGTAATGTGTGAAGTGGAAGACAAGGACCTAGCTGTCATCTTAAGCTTGACAGGGAAGGGAGTGTGAGGGCTAGAAGAGAAGTCGGTCTCGAGAGGATGGGAAGAATTTTTTTTTCCTAGTTCTTCTGATAGTGGCATTCTCACATCTGATAGATTCCAGAGGCTTAGTAGAATGGGATAAGGGGGTTTTATCAGAGAAGATCGAAAGGGTTTTCATGAGCGAGGGGTCAGAGAAGGAGGGGGATTTCCTTAGGCTACCAGCGTAGATCCAAATCCTGGGCTCTATCAAGCGCCGAGATGGATCAAATCTCTAACCTCTTCTTAGGTATCCATTGATTTGATTCAAACCAAAAGACACATCTTTTTATTTAAGGTCCACATATAATTTTATTATTATTAATATTTAATATTATTCTTTTTATTTAAGTTCCACATATAATTTTATTATTATTAATATTTAATATTATTTATGGCCCACGTATAATATTTTTTATTTTGTTAGGAACAAACATTGAATCATTTCACCACACGTGGTTTTAAAACCATATGCAAGGCCCTCCTACAATCATGGGTTGTTTAGGAGGCCTTGCACATGGTCTTAAAACCATTTGCAAGGCCCTCCTACAATCATGGGTTGTTTAGGAGGCCTTGCACATGGTCTTAAAACCATTTGCAAGGCCCTCCTAAACCATGTACAATAATACCATGGGTTGTTTAAAAGGCCTTGCACATGGTTTAAACCTTGCACATGGTTTAAAAACCATGTGCAAAGCCTCCTAAACCATGGGTTGTTTATAATGCCTTGCACATGGTTTTAAAACCATGTGCAAGGCCAACATTTTTTTGCGGATAACTCAATTTTGTGTTTTTTTAACCCACATATTTTTTTTACGGATAATTAAATTTTTACTTTTTAATTGTTTTGTTAGGTAGGAAGATTACCACATCTCCCCCATATTAGATTGTTTCTGTGGCCGACATTTATTTTGGCCTATTAAAAAATTTATTTTTATTAATAAAAATAAAGTTACGAAAGTGATATTATTTTTTATTTTGTGTTACAAAATCTCTCCCATAATATTCACTATCACAATTATTTTTGGCCGACATGTTACATAAGTTAGTAATGTTACATCACGTTACAAGATCTCTCCCATAATATTCACTTTCACTATTATTTTTTGCCGACATGTTAGTAACGTTACATCACGTTACAAGATCTCCCCCATACTGGGCTATAGAGCGCCTCTCGACGCAACTAGGAGTAGGGATGGAAATAAAGGGAGGGGAAGAGGAGGGAGCGAGTGGGGGAAAGTCCTCCTCCGAAAAGAGATGGGTGAGGTCTGTAAGGGACGGGAAGAGGTAGTGACAACAGGCATGCACGGGTCACAATTAGGAGGGGTTGAGTCAAGTAGAGGGCAGGGTGCAGTAGTAACCGGTAGTACAAAGGGGCCATGAGAGCTAGAGACAGTCTTGGCGGTCGAATTGCAGTTCTCCACATATTGAATATACAATAGTTCACCTTTGTTCAAGTCTTCATGGAGTGTAGGAGAGGAGTAGTTGTACATACCTGTAGGTGATGACGAAGGCCCGATATCGTCGAAAGGGGAGAAATGTGGAGGCACCACAAACTCTTGGATAACATACCGAGAGGTCCCATGCAGAAACGAAGGATAAGTTCATCTCAAGTGTCCCACTTCCCGATAGAAATGCCAAGCAAAATGGGACTTTTAGATAGTCAAGGGTTTGATAATACTTAAAATTCCCACAATCCAGCTCGATCTATGCTGGAAGACCGCAAGAGACATCAATTTCTACAATAACTTTTACAAACCTTTTGTCATAGCAATGAAGGAAGTCTTCATCCACCACTATGAAACGGCCGAGGACATTGGCCACTCCAACAAGAAAATCCATGTTCCAGAGAGGGAAAGGAAGCGTTGGGAGCAATACCCAGAGGTGCCTCTTTACAACACATTCACGAAGGGGATCGAAGCCCGAATGCCACTTGTTTAGAACCAACGACCCGTTGTGAATAGTCCAGAGGGAACTGAGTACGAGGGTGGCGTCTTTATCTTCCAAAAAGACAAATATGAGCCAGCGGTTTGCCAACAAACTAATCGTGGGCACATAGTTGATGAGAGGCTTCCAATTCTGTGTAGCCTAGACTATCCATTCCTTTTTGTTCATGGAGCAGTATTCAAGCCTCGCAACCAGAGCTCTACAACAGAGCGATTCAACCCTCTCCATGAAGACGTGCATTTAGTATTCCTATACATAAGACATTAGGTTAAATGACGCTTGGGATTTGGGGTAAGATCAATATTATAGAAATAAGTGTTCCCTCTAATTGAAAGATTAGGTGGATGATCAAAAAAATCATAAAATCATATTGTATAAGTTTCGATTGTTGCGAGAGGTTGTTGTTGCATTAGAGAAGACTTTTTTATAGCCATTGTGTTCCTCATCTTAGAAAGATTGAGTCTTGGCCTTGATTAGTTAGTTTGGAAAGTTGGAAAGCTTGAGTCCTACCTATATTTTATGGGGCTTTGAATATGGGGCTTTGAGTTTAATGTAAGTTTTATATTTGATTGTGAATATCGCACTAATTTATTTAGTCATAATCTTTAGCAAAAAAATGTCAAATTTGTAACTTTATGTTGGAAGAAAGATGAACCAATGTTGTACCATACAATTAATAACTAAACTTGAGTTAACACATTTTCTTCCAAACAAGGATGAATCAATGTTATAGCACAATCAATAACTATTCAAAATAGAGATAACACATAATCTTCCATATATAAGCTTGCGTATCAAATAACATTTTCATATAATTCATGAGCTTCATGTAATTTGTGCCAAAGAGGCAAGAGTCATTAGATACTTAGCATGATAGAAGAAATAATTGACTATAGTGATAATGATTAGCCACTAACTTGTGATGCGATGAATACTAATAGCAAATAACATATGGATTTAATTGTTAGCCAATTTGTTAATAAAAATAGCTATACTAATAGCAAATAACATATGGATTTAATTGTTAATGAATTTGCTAGTAAAAATGATTATTTTGGTGTTCCATATATCTCTATACACCCAACTATGCTATAAACACTTGCAACAACAAAAACATAATAAAATATAAAGCATGACTAACATAGCACTTCTCTAGAGACTAGCTACTTTATTTCTTTATTAATCAACTTTTAATTAATTCAAATTATTTAATTTTTAAAATGAATATTTTATAACTATGATTAAAAACCATAAATTATTTTAGATCATATTAGATTTATGAAAAACATTTTTAATAATAAAAGTATAGTTTATATTTAGTTGATTAAGTAGAATTCATAACCTTTAAAAAATCCATTCATATATAAACCATTGTTGTAAAATAATATTTATTATTTAAATCGTTGAATGATACGAAGAAACTAAAATGTTAAGATGCAAATTTCCATCGATTTTAACACTAAAAATTATAATGTTAAATTATTTATTAATTCAAATGTAAATCCTTACTTACTTTCACATAAAAAAAACTATAAACATGGTTAATAAATCCACTCTCAAAGATTCCTTGTATCTAGTGATAGGGAGGCTTCAAATAGATCTCATAGAGTCCAATTATGCCATCCTCATCAACGCAATAGAGGGGAGGACGCCCTAGTACCTCAAGTGCTCCAGTAGACAACAAACGCAAAGGAGGCCTACAACTTACTAATATCGACCTCGACCCAACAAGAAATCAACAAAATGGAGACCTCGGTTTTGAATAAATAGGCAATGACAAGAACATAGGAAATCCAGGTTGATTTGGAGAAGTGGGTTTTGGATGCAAGCACATCCAAAACTCGAAACACCAAGTACATGAAGGCTATTACTCTTTTATGGCATATTAAGACTTCGTTGGGTAAATACATTATGGACAACTAAGAGGAGCAGAAATAAGTATTGATGCAACTTAACTAGATGCAAGGACAAATTCAAAAGGTAAAGACCTAACTCTAGTTGATGGCCACGGAATTCACCAAGTTGGGTGCCAAACTCAACTTATTGGCCAAAGTAACAACATGGATGGTTTTTAAGGAGGGGTTGTACCAAGCCAAACTAGTTCTGATCCATCATTGTTAGAGGTGCACATTGTGTCTATCTTAGATGATGAATAATTTTCTAGCTATGTCTTATGTCAGTTTTCTACTTTGGATCACGTGATATATTGGTTTAGCCAATAGTTTTATTAAACATCCTAGTTGCTTGCTAGTAATTTTAGTTGCCCTAACCCACATAATAGTAACTTCAATAATCATCTTAAACAATTTATAAAAAAAAATATTTAGGGCTACATGAAAATCTAATGACAAACAATGGTTCGGTATACCTAATAATAAACTAGACAACTAAGAAAATGTATCTTTTGTTTCTATAGTAATATAGTTTTCGCTCTAGCTTAAAAAAAAAAAGGTCATCTCTTAAGAATCATTTAAACTTGCAATGCGAGCCCTCTTTCTAAATTTCTATAAATAAATGAAAAGATAATTGTATTTCCAATATATGTAGAGAGAGAAAGCGTATGTGAAACACACTTTGTGATAAAATTTATCAAACATTTTTCATTTTTTTCTTTAACATGGTATAGAGAGTAAATCATATTTTTTTAAAGTTGAAGGCTAGTAAGACAATATACTTATCAAGTTGTCAACATGACACTCATATAAATTGATTTTAATAATTAAAGACACTCATATAAATTGATTTTAATAATTAGGATAATGCTCTTCTCAACCATTCAAACTAAATTAAATTGACAATTTAATACTTGAGAAATTCACTTCAAAATAAAATTCATTTTTATTAAATTTATCATATATACTTTAACATTTTTTTGTTTGCTAGAATCTAGGTGACTTGCGGGAGTGACATTTGGTATAAGAAACCATGACTTAGGAACGTATAACCCATCAAAATCATCTAAGGATTGCAAGCGGCTTGGGTCACACCAACACTCAACTGGTTGGATTTTGGATGTCTCCTCTAAACGAACTCACCCCTAAAAAGAATTTAATCTAAATTACCCATATAATAATCTAGTGTTATTAACCATTATAAACATTATTTTAAATACATTATTTTTATTTAAAATGTAATGAATTAATAATTAAAAATATATTTATTTATGTTAAAATATATAAAAATAAAATTTTAAAATATGTTTTTTAATTAATTATAATGAAATTGATAAAAATCAAGTCACCCACATCACACTCCTAAACATTTTTCTAGAGTTTTCATGGTTCCACTTTCGACTTAGGCGCAACTATGTCCTCACTCTTTTAAACATCGATAATCTCCCTTAACCTTACCAGAGACGCGATTATAAGGTTTAACTTAAAGATGCAAAGGGTGAGAAGGAGACAACAATTACCTCTCGTCGCTCTATATTTTTTTCCATCTTGCGAATTGACAAAATAAAAAGCATTGTCCTTAGACCTTACTATTTTATTTTAAATAATAAGGTAAATCATTGCCTCAAACTACAAGCTTCCATGATCATTATTTAAGGTCTACTATTATAACAAGAGTGGTTGCAAAGCAACAAGTCCCTGCCTTATGGACTTGTTGCTTTGCAATGAGAGCTGGTCCTTGCAGAGTTGGATTTTGCTTTCCATGATCCAATGTATGCTTTGTTTTCCTTATAGAGCTTTATAGTTCAGAGGTTTGGGGCCCTGTTTACTATAGTTTGACTGGGCCACTCTTAAGGACTGGGCCACTCTTAAGAGGCAATGAGAGCTGGATTTGTTGCTTTGTTTGCGGAGTTGTTTTGCTTTCCTTGCAAAGTTGGATTTTGCTTTCCATGATCCAATGTATGCTTTGTTTTCCTTATAGAGCTTTCCGTGGATGCATTATCAGATGTAAGCAGACAGTCTCTCCACCCATTATCCTTGCAGACTTCGGTGCCTGCCCCCTCTGACTTGAAACTGTGTTCAGCCCGATTTCACTCCTACATCATGTTCGGAGTTTCGCTGACTCAACTGCTAGTTTACATTTATATCTGTACCTGGCTTATTGTTCATTATAGTCCATTGCTTTAGCTAGCTCTTTTGGGCAGTCGCATTGTTGAGAACATACAGCAACTTCAATAGTATTTTTAAATATTGTTCTACATGCCTTCAAACTCTTCCTGTGCTTCCTGTGCTTTGGAAGGATAGTTATTAATTTTATATTATATTCTTTTAATCTCCTAGGAGTTACTTTGCTTCGTTTAGATAGATCAAATGAAACGTCATTTGTTGTGTTGATCTGGCGGGCACCGCCTTTCGTTCTCAATTTCCTTTTATCCCTCACTCATATATGGGTATAGAATACCTCTAATGAGGGTCAATTAGTATACCTGCACGGAATCTCTGAAGAGTATATTCCACGCGTCGTTAATGACCAAATTTTGGCTCGACCATTCTTCAATATCTATATATCGTTTAGCTTTCGCTTTCTTTGGGCAGGTAAGAAAGCATAGAGGCAGGTAGGCAATTCAATTTTTGTTTCTATTTTATGAAAATATTTGAAAGAGTAAAATAGAAATAAAAGCACTCGGACCCTTAAACCATTAATTCCTACTGCGATACGCCTCTCGCCTTCCTTGTTAAAGTGCGTTTATTTACTGCTACTTCTTTGCCTCACCCGATCTGTAACCCGCCCGCTTTTTGAAGGGAAGGAAGTGGTCACAATTGTGCCCCTTGCCCCAAGCTTTTCACATTATATCCCGAAGCTTGAGCTTTTCACATCATATTAACTACCTACTTTTACCAATCCACTTGGTTTTTTATGACTTTTGGAAACCGGAATGACCCCAACTGCTGCAATAGCCACGAATTAATTTCATTAATGCTGCAATAGTTAGTGGACCCCTGCAATAGCCACGAATTAATTTCATTAATGCTGGATTTGGAGGTGTTGTCAGAATGTTTGTTTTCCAGTCGCCACGAAATTAATTTATTAATACTTGATTTGGAGGTACGATCATTCTATTTTTAAAGGTTCAAAGCTCATTTCTCGCCTTCCCTAATAGCCTTAATGACACATGGAATTTCTGATGATATGGTAAATGGAAGACACTCGGGATTTCGTTGCAACGTGCAACGTCTGTATTACGTATTACGCATGAAGGATCGCCTTCTTCATGATCAGGAAAGGCGACATGCATCTCATGATGGAGCGAGGGAATGGCTTGAATCCAAAATTAGACAGTAAAATCTGAGAGGAATGGCTTGAATTGCCTACCAACGAAGATCTACTTTATTACTATAATAATGTATAAAGAGAAATCTTACTTGCTGGAAATATGGAGACTACATGGAGACTATGCTGAATCTAAAATAGGCCACACTCCAGCAAAATCTTGTAGAAAAGCGAAAACAAGGTACGCAGTCCTCTTGTAATTAGTCAATAATCAGGGCAAGCTTCACAAGATAAAATCAAAATACAATATTCCAGGATTTAACTTGGTTTCATCTATTCACACTATACAGAATTCAGAATTCATTTTGGCTCTGATAGAGCAAAGTGTTGCAAGCTTTTATAAATGGCAATACCTGACAGGTATAGAGAAAGTACAGAATAAAACATATATAAAGAGATTGTTGCCTTAATTCACTCTTCTAAGAAGAATGAAAGTAAAATAGACCCTTGAAGCTTGGGTGAAACTGAAAAATTTGCATTGTAATAATGGTTACCTTAGCAAATTGAGACTGTCTTGTGAGAGGACATAGAAAACGTAGCAGAGTCTCTCCCAACCTTGGATTGGAATGTCTAAAGAGACCTGTTCGTGGACCTCCATTGTTGCAGTGCAGCATCTAAACCCAGTAACAAACAGTTTGTGTTAACATATAATGTTTTACTTCTTTCTTATAGCGGGCTAGGATGGATCCCTCATTAGAGAGAAATAAATAAAGTCACATGCTTTCCCATGCATGTTTTGCACTTTCCATGTATTTATCCCCATCAAGCTGAAGAAAAAGAAGGGCATAATGCTATTGTTCTTCCCAAGTTGGACTGTAGCAACGATTACTTTACCAAGGCTTGCCTTGATTCTAACGATCTGTCGGCTGTTCGGAAACTAAGCCCAATGTTGTCTTCCCTGTCTCGAAGGATATTGAAGTCATCCGGCAAAGAAGATAATGAGCATCAAGTCGACAGTCAGGCCGAGGAATTCATAGCTAAATTCTATCAACAACTGAGGCTGCAGAATCGGATGGTTTGCTACAATATCAAGAGATGCTTAACAAGGGTACAACTTAATTACTTCGATATGAAAATCTTGAATAGCAGGTATGCAAAGGTTATGTCTAGAAATGAAAATAAGTTGTCAACACTGGTGAAGAAAATTACTACAACACCTTATAAGCAGGACAGCAAAAGAAAAGAGTATCCAAGGAGAAACAAGTTTTCTGCATCGTTTTAAAAATTTATAAATTCTTGCGAACCCAATGTTATAATATGGGAGAAAACATCATATGAATCCATACAAAACACCAATAATTGAGCTGATAAGAACATTGTCGCACTGTTTTTTCTTCATTTAAAAAAATATCAGAGCATGAAATTATCATGATAATTGATTGCTCGAAAGCCTCTTCTCAGTTTATTTCACATATGATAGTTTTATGTCACGGTGCTTCATCCCTTCATAAACAGAGCTTTTTTGTAATAGTTATTCCTTGAAAGCCACTATTAAGGGTAAGGAATTTATGGATAAACACTAATATTGTGATGAACATTGTGATGAAAGGAGGTCGCAAGGTTCTGGCAAGTGCCTTGAAACGTGCGGCTCTTAGCGTGGTATAGCACTGGTTTTTTTTTTTTAAATGGGCTGCAGTTTTTTATGCTTGAGTTTTATTCTCTATTCATAGGTTGTTTAACTTGTTGCGGATCCAGTACCTGAGCTTGTTGCATTTCTAGACATCGGGTGTTTCTTAGTTGGAGAAGAAAAGGAATTAGCGATTCGAGTGTTGGAGGGATTATATGACAACAGAGTTGCAGACCATCTGGAAAGTCTCCATCAAAAATGCCTTGTGGACTTCCATTGTGGCATGTCGGATGACAAAATTGAGTGCAGAAAACGGTAAAATCCTGTAGGAATTATGCCATTTTTAAGCTTAGAAACGCCAGTGTTTATTAATCTAATTTGTTGTGCTTATAAAGAACACACGGCCGCTGTAGATTCCTAACTTTGCAAAACCTGTTTAGATGACAGATTGCAGCGATTCCTGCCTATTGATTGCAATGCACGATCAGCTTAGGGAATTGGCAAGACATATGGCCCGAGAAGAGTTGCGCATGTTCCCAACGCCTAAGTCACTTCGCATTACCTGCTCAAATGATATGCAAGAAATGTTGCGGTTGCTAATCTAAGGAACAATTACAACAAGAATTCAGCCATGCACACAAATTTATTCAAAAACAATCTAACAGTACTAATGTTGAGGAGATTCAGGATGATAAGAAGAATGGGGCGGTCGAAGAACTACCAGCAGTTATTGGTATTATCAGATTTGCAGTTGCTTGCAATTTAGCTTCCAAGACCTGAAATGTGCAGAGGAAATTGTTGTTGATATTATCAGATTTGCAGTCGCTTGCAATTTAGCTTCCGAGACCCCCCTGAAATGTGCAGAGGAAATTGTTGTTACTGCCCGGAGAATTTTAGCAGGTAAACTAAGAAAATTGGGTTGAAATAAGAAAATTGGAGTGTTAGGTAATAGGAAGTCTAACAGGTAGCAGGTAAACTGTTTCAGCTTGTGTAAATCGACACCTAGAAGAAGGCTCCTTGGCAGGTGTGATGTTCCTTGGCAGGTGTGGTGGTAAGAACAAAAGGTATGCATGCTTGGCAGGTGTGCTCGTGGGCTGGTAAGAACAGAAGGCATTCTCACACAAGACACTTTAAACATTAAACATTTAATGTGAGGGAACTAATGTTAACAAGATTGTTAGCATTATTCAGAAAGTAGAAGAAAGGTCCTATATCATTCATTAATATTTCAAAATTATCAAAGTATAAGCTTCCCCTTACCTTTCTTTGCCTTGATATGAGGCCAAATAAGGCCTCAAAGTTTACGATTGGGTAAAAAAATTTAAAAACTTAAAATTCAGTATACGTGTGACATAAACTTAGTATACGTGTAATAAATAGCTTTGATTTGGGTGAAAACTTAGGATATATGTAGAATATATGTCTTTGGTTTGCGTGCAAGCTTATTGAAATGACGGCAGACCGTTTCATAGAGTCCCTGCAGCCGGAGGCAGGGACTAATAATCATAATTTTAAGATATTATTATTACAATGATATATCATGGGGTTTCATTATATTTCAAGATACTTAATTTTACCAGGTTGGTTATGCCCGTTTGATAGGTTTTTTTTTAATTCCATTTTCTTGCTTGTGGTTGATGATTTTGGATGTGATCAATAAAGTTATAAATGATGGGTGGGAATGTTTATATGATTATTTTTAATATATATAATAAAAAAAGATTTAGGAAATTCTTTTTTCATCTTTTATTATTTTATATTAATTATAAATGTATAAATTTTAATATATCATAATTCATATATATATATATATATATATATATATATTTGAACTAGGAATCTGCACCTTGTACACGGCGGCGCTAGAGTTGGAGTAGATCATCGAGTCACATGAATAGTAACAGTAAACTTGGGTCGATGCCAGCCTTAGTTTGAATGTGAGAACGATCTGTCCAACAGCAAGTAGAACTGTCACCGTGGTTGCACAAGGCATTAAAGGACGGCAACACCTCCCGCAAGAGAATATTACGATCCCCTGCAAGGAAAGTAACCTGGGCTTCCATCGAGTCAGCGAAAGGCCCCACCGCTGGCTCACAAACTCAACCCTTCACCATAAGGTTTGAACATAAAACCTCATGAGGACTAAACCCCACAAAGACCAACTATTATATGATAAGGGAGAATTACGAGACTCTAACTACTCGTCAAATTTATTTGCGCTAGTTTCAAAGTTAGTTGAGCTCGTTTGATTAGGTATGAAATTAGTTTTGTTTAATTAGATGAAAATAGTTTTGTCGATTCGGTCAAAATGATTTTGAAATGACTTGAATTAGTCTCATGTTTTTAAAAGTTAAATTTTGTCGGATGGGAAGTTTACCTCAAGTTAGATGATTTTGATTAAATTTAATTATTTTAATTAATATTTAATTATTATTATTATTTTTAATAAATAATATAATTAATTGAAATAATATAATAATTATATTAAAATTTTTATTTATTATTTAAAAAATCACAAAATTATATAAAAGTGGAAGATAAATATAATTTATTTTATTTATAAACTTCGGAAAAATAAAAATAAAATTTTATTTGGCTATATGCATTGAATTTATAAACAATATTATCTCTTACATAGAAGTCAAACCATACTATCAATGTGAAATATTGATGCTAGTCATATCTTGAACGCTAACCTTATATTATAAATTTAACTATATGCCTAGCATATAAATCCCCTGATGTTTAAGGGGAGAGGAGAATTATATTTATTTCTTCCATATATCTTTGAAAAATATTTAAATCGCCTTTATGATAAAATTGACATCTAAAGAATAACTATCTTTGTCATTTACATGGAGTGGGTGGAGGCGCTCTGCTCTCGGGCTCTTGTGGGCAGACTTGAGTACTGTCAGATGGGGAAGAAGGATTGGATTGCTTGGGCTATTGACCATTGGAAGCCGCTCCTTTCATATGTGCCCACCATCAGCCTGCTTGCTAGGGGCTGGATTGTTTTTGTTTCCCTGGAGGATGTTCATGCCACGACTGTGTTGAACTCGCTTTGGAGGATTGGGGAGGGCTCTTTGGTTCTAAGCCAGTGGCATCCTCATTTTGACCCTCTGCGGGAGCGTATTAAGAAGCGACACTTATGGGTTTTGCTGCCTTCACTTCCTTTCCCTCTGTGGAGTCATAGCTTGCTGGAAGGCATCGCAAACACCATTGGCCGGTTCGTAGCTGTGGAAGAGGATTTTATGCTCACTTTCGACAAGAGAATGGTGAAAATACTGGTGGAAATGGACATTTCAGAAGGTCTCTCGGCAAAAGTCGAGATACTGTGCCAAGTGCGCGTATTCTCTCAACGGCTGGATTATCTCAACATCTCTTTCAGATGCAGTCGATGTAGAGATGTGGGACATTTGAGGAGACAATGCCCGCTATTGCTTAAGGGTTCGGCTACCCGAGCTCCATTCTCTCGTCACCAGCAAAGCGGCCTCCTACTTCCTGCTTGAGGACATCTTCTCATAGTCCTTCCTCTTTGAAGCAATCTCCTGTAGATAAAGGTATTTATATAAATGCTTGCTCTCTCTTTAAGGATGCCTCCGATCAGGACTTACTCTTTTTGGACTCTCTGGAGCATGGTGCCTCTCACTCTATCTCTCCTGTTGTTCCCAGTGCAACTCCGTGGTTGGGATCCATCCCTGCCAGTACTGTGGATCCACCCATCCCTCAACCCTCTTCACCACCTTTTCTTGATGCTGCTCCTCCTTCCTCTTCAGAACTGTCTTCACTCTTTACTGATTCTGATTGTCCCCCTCCAGTAGGCTCAGGACCCCCGATCAGCAACTCCCCTCCTCTCAGTCCTGTTCACTCTCCCTCCTTTGCCGACCCCTCTCTTAAAAAATCACTGGAGATTTTTTCCACGAAAACCCCTCTCTCACCATTAGTCCTTCCGCTGGACTCCATTCATTTTGAAAACGTCACCATCAGAAAAAAGAAAAAAGCCACTCATTTGGCTCCGGTCTTAACCTCTGGATCCTCTACGTATACTCCTCTTTCCACTATGTTAAAAAACGCGGTGAGGCATCCGCTAGTCTCCTCCTCTCGAGTCCTTAGAGCACTGTCTCCCGATGCCAGTGTTTCGTGATGATAATTCTCACTTTAAATGTTCGAGGCCTAGGGGGATCGGCTAAACAAAAGAGCCTCCATCGTCTTTTTGTCTCTATTGCGCCGGATATCATCCTATTCTAGGAAACTATGAACAGTTCATACCCGGCTCTGTTAGCTTTCTCCAAACTCTGTCCTAGCTGGGAATTTGTGTTGTTAGCTCAAACGGTCTCTCGGGAGGTCTTCTCTCGGGCTGGAACCCCCTTAAAGTCAGATGCAAATCCTATCAGACTTTGGCGGGCATCCTCCTCGAAGCTCGTTTCAGAGGTACTCAAATACCCCTCTCCATTATTAATTGTTATGGGCCATACTTGGATCGTGATGTCTTTTGGGACGAGGATATGAGGGGCGGCCTCCTCATCCTTCCTAATCTTATTCTCGTGGGGGATTTAAATCTCACTTTGAATGCTTCTGAAGTCTGGGGTAGCAAGGCCCGTCTTGATCCTCTAGGACTCTACTTCACACAACTCTTTGCTTCTTTTAATCGGGTGGATGTTGCTCCTCATTGTGCTAGGCCTACCTGGCGCAATGGGAGGTCTGGAGAGGAGGGCATAAGCAAAAGACTGGATAGGTTTCCACTTTCCTCGAATCTTATTGATCTCCTCCCTAGACACAGAGTCTGGTCTTTACCTTATGTGATCTCAGATCATTACCCTGTCCTCCTAGAATGGATGGAAGTGCCTACCACTTCTTTTCCCCCTTTCAAGTTTAATCACTCCTGGCTGTCTGATGAAGCTTTTGTCAATTTGGTAAGAGAAGAACAACCCTTATTGGCTCATGAAGACCATATGTCTGCAATGGAGGGTATTTCAATGAAGGTTCGCTTATTAAAAAAAAGGTAAGAAGTTGGACATATGAGAAGACAATGGAAATGAAAGAGAGGATTCTGCACATTGAAGAAGAAATCCAAAATCTTCTAGGATCCTCACAGTCTGGTTTACTCAGTTCTCTTGACAATCTCATGCTCTCGGTTTTGAAAGAGGAGTTAAAGAAATTGATGGATCATGAACTATTGTTTGCCATGTTACAAAGCAGACTAACTTGGGCATCTCTAGGGGATGCCAATACAAAAAATTTCCATACAGTTGCTTCAGCTTGCAAGAAACAAAATGCCATATGGGGCCTTCAGGATGAAAGGGGGATCTTGATAGAGGAGGACAAAGAATTAAAAGCTTTGGGTGTCAGGTACTTCTCAAATATCTTCAAAGATGATGGTCTAACTAACATCGAAGCACAACTAAAGATGATTCAATTATTTCCCTCTTTCTTTCATCAACAAGATGACTTGGTGAGCTTCACAAGTCAGATCACTCTAGAGGATGTAGAGCTGGCTTTAAAGTCTTTTAAAAAGGACAAATCTTTGGGTCCGGATGGATGGCCTGTAGAGTTTTTTTTGGCTTTCCTTGACCTACTTGGGAAAGATCTTCTAGATGTGGTTGAATCCTCCAGGTTAGAAGGCAAAGTTTTACCCTCTCTGAACTCTACCTTCCTTGCACTTATCCCAAAGAAGGAGAAACCCCTTACCTTTGCGGACTTTAGACCCATTTCTCTTTGTAACCTTGTTTATAAACTTATCTCAAAAGTTGTTGCACTTCGCTTGAAGCCCTTTCTAGAAAATTTCATCTCCCCTCAACAATTTGGCTTCTTGAAAAACAGACAAATTGTTGAGCCTATAGCAATCACACAAGAGTTATTACACTCTATTAAGACCAAAAACAAATGTGCTCTTATTCTGAAGCTCGATCTATCAAAAGCATTTGACAGTGTGAATTGGTCTTATTTAAGACTTATCCTTCTGCAAATTGGTGTCCCACTAATGGGTGTTAACTGGATCATGGGTTGTTTATCTTTTGCAAATTTTGCTTTGCTTGTCAATGGCACTCCCTCCTATTTCTTCACAGCCTCTAGGGGTATTAGACAGGGTTGCCCGTTGTCTCCCCTACTATTTATTCTTGTCATAGAGGGGCTCAGTCTCTTAATAAGGGATGCTTAGAACAATCGGAAGATCAGGGGCATCAAAATTTCTTCCCAACTCTCTTTTACCCACTTGCTTTTTGTAGATGATGTGATTCTTTTTGGATCTGGCACATTTGAGGAGTGGGTTGCCTTCAAAGTTATCTTGGATAATTTTTGCGTTGCTTCAGGTATGAGTATTAATCTGGACAAATCTTATTTCTTATTCAACAATGTGGATGAGGGGTTATTAAACAACATCTCCAGCTCTCTCTTAGTTAAATATGACTATATTTCCCTGGGGTTTAAATATCTAGGCTTTTTCATAAAGCCCCTTGGTTACAGGGTTAAAGATTGGCACTGGATTATATCAAATTTTGAAAGAATAATCTAGCACTGGACCCTCCGCCTGCTATCCCTTGGGGGTAGACTAGTCTTAATTAAAGTTGTTCTCTCAAGTTTACCAGTGTACTGGATGGCTCTGATCCCCATCCCGATTTCAATTCTGGATAAGCTCAGGTCACTGATTTTTTCTTTTTTATGGGATCCTCAGCATACAAGAGGAAATACCACTTAGTGGATAGGCAGACACTTTCAAAACCAACCTCTTTGGGTGGTTGGGGCATCAATCTGGGTTGGTTCAGCCTCTCTTTACGTCTGAAAAGTTTTTGGATGGCACTTACTGGCAATGGGATTTGGCATAAATTGATGTCTGTGAAATACCTCAAAGAGCTCTCTGTGGCTTCCTGGTTTCGTAGAAAAGACTTCGCTACAAATAGTGCTTCTGTGATATGGAAAGGTTTTCTGCAAACCGTGTCCTGGGTTGGATGTGAACTGACCTGGAAAGTAGGGAATGGTGAAGATATACATGTTGGTATTGATCCGATTATGGGCACTGAAGAACTTGTGGTCCTTCCTCAGGAACTCCGTGATTATCTCGAGGATTATGACATTGTCACTCTGGCACAAGCACGCAATTACACTCCTGGGGCCAAGAGTTACTGGTTTATGGCTGAAG
Organism: Pseudotsuga menziesii; assembly: GCA_001517045.1. Taxonomy (NCBI): domain Eukaryota; kingdom Viridiplantae; phylum Streptophyta; class Pinopsida; order Pinales; family Pinaceae; genus Pseudotsuga; species Pseudotsuga menziesii. The sequence goes on along the minus strand of LPNX011179825.1, from coordinate 577,380 downwards.
ACCTGGATTTGGGAGGTGAATGGGGGCTCTTGTGGAACAAATTTATCACAGGTCTTGAATATGGTAGAGTCAGATTGTCTTATCAGAGAGACTCACTTATCTGGACCTATTTGAGGTATGCTGGAGATATTTCTGCAGCTATGGGGTACGATCTCATTGTTCACAGCTGTCATGAACCCTACCCGGATCATTCTAATGTGATGGACATACTTTGGTATTTCAACATTCCTGCAAAGATCCATTGTTTTATTTGGTTAGTGGTTATGAACCGAGTACTAACATGGGATAATTTGCAAAGGAGAGGCTGGCAGGGTCCTGGTATATGTACTCTTTGTAGGCTGAATGAAGAGTCAGCTCAACATCTATTCTTAGAATGCACTGTATCCAACAGGGTTTTCTTTGTTTTTCTTAAGCAGTTAGGCCTACCTTTCTTTAAAAATTGCTCTGTAAGGACATTTCTTGAATTCTATTACAAGACCACTTCGACTCTCTCAATCAGCAGCTATCTGCCCCTCTTCATCTTTTGGAGCTTGTGGAAAATGAGGAACAATGTTTTATTTGAAAATAAGTTGTTATCTTTTTCATACATCCTACAATCAGGTTAAAGCACTTTGTTTACTGTATCCAGCTCCGAAACAAAAGCTCAAGATTAGAAATATTGGTCCCAGTCCTCAGATCTCTTATCCTTGTGGCTTTTTTGATGGGGCAACTGTCGATGACCTTGGAGGAGCTGGCTTTGTGCTGCACCTGAGTGACTCTCATTTCCTAGTTTTCTCTCTTGGTTGTGGCACAAGCACAAATAGAAGAGCTGAGCTCCTTGCTCTCTAGGATCTTCTCGTTGTGCCTAAGCTTTTGGGGATCCCTCTACAAACCTTCTTTGGTGACTCTCAAGTCATTATCAATTGGGCTAACAGGATATCATCTTTGGACTCTCCCAGCCTGAGTCATTGGTGCAAGGATATCAGATCCCTCATTCATCTCTTCTCTCCTTTGACTCTCACTCATATTTATCGTGAGCATAATCAATAGGTTGACTATCTCTCAAAGAAAGCTCTTGTGTTGGATCCTGGTATTGGGAATTACTCTGAATTTATGGAAGGCATGATCTCGGATCATGGAAATTTTCGGCTTTTTTAAGCCTTGTGCTGGGACTCAGTCCCTTTTCTCTTTTTTTGGCACGAGTACTGTTTTATCTTGACTGGCAGGACCCTGAGTTGACTGGGAAGAGACTATCAGCCTTCTGATCATGCTCAGTGATTTATAAGAATGATTGTCAAAACCCTCTATCACAGAGTTCAGTTTTCTGTTGAACTGTCTTTTGGTTCTTTTTGCTAAGAATCTGTATCCTTGTGGCCACTTTGGTTCTGTATTATGGTATTTGGCTGAGTTTCTGGATCCTAATGTCTTTCCAGTTCACGAGAAGATCTTTTGGCGAGTAGAGGGATCCCCTTAGTCTTATTCCCAGCCTGGAACCCTATTGAGGAAGGTTGTCATGTATAAGATGTCCTTTGATTCTCTATGAATAACAAGGTCGGCCATTTTTTTTGCTGAAAAAAAAAACTATCTTTGTCATTTGTTGTTATTGAGCACATATGGTTAACTACATTTATTACTAGAGAGTAACACCTCATCTGTTGTTCTCAAAAGCATTTTCATCTTCCTAAATTTCATGGACAATAATTAAAAACTTAATTTTGAAAGGCGTTAGGAAGATTGGATGTAGTGTTGGTTTTTTTAAGAAGAAACAATTAAAGTTGCTTCGAGTTTCATGGATTCACTTTCAAGAGAAGCGTGATAATCTTTACTCATAAGTAAATCCTATAAAAACTTATTTATTGTGAATAACAACTATGCAATGAGACATACTTGGGTAGATTACATCTTTTTCTAGACTATTCTACTTGATCATACTTGGTAGTTTGAATCAACTAAGTTATTGTTATCCAACGAGGCAACTTTTGCCTCTTACTCTATAAGGAAATAAGTGCTTTCATATATAACATTACGCAATACCATGAACCGTGTTAAACGAATCTTTCCCTCCAAATCAACCAAGTCTATCATGTTAGGTATGAGTCATACCATAATACTAGCGTGACACACTAAGGCTAGTCATATCTCAATGCTAGTCTTATAGTAGAAGCTCGACCATACCCCTAGCATATAAATCCCTCGTTGCTCTCGGGAAGGAGAAACTATATTTACCTCTTCCAAACATATATCCTTCAAAATTAATTAAATTGCCCTCGGGATAAAATCGACATATAGAGGATAACCATATTTGTCATTTGTCACTCTCACCCACATATTGTTAGCTAGTTTTATTCTTCAAAAAGATCACCTCATCCATCATTCTATCACCAAAATATTGCTAACTAGTTTTATTCTTAGAAAATATTACCTCATCAATCATTTTTTAGAGTTTTTCATTTTCCAAAATTTCAAAAACAAGAATTAAAAACTTACTTTTCAAACGTGTTGGAAGATTTTAGTCATGTAATTTTTTATTTATTTAAAAAAGAAAAAGTTAGAATTACTTCAAATTTAATGTATTTTTTTTTCAGACGAAAAATAGCAGTTCCTTGATATTCAAATTGAATCAAAGGTAATGGGTTACATTGTCAAGTATTATATCCATGGATCAAGACTCATATCATGGGGCCCATGGGCAAGTAGTTAACGACATACATATTTATGTAATCTCTCACATATAGTGACTAGCAAAATATATGACTGTCATATATGTCCCTAGGGGAAATATAGAGAGCTCGGAGGCATTATCCTAGGAAGGGATTTTTGGGGAAAGCCAATATAAAACAATCACACAGAGGTGACATAACAGCAAGTTGAATCTCACAAAAGAAATATATACTATACTCAAAGGAAGGAGTAGGTCAATCAGAGCAAAGCTCTTCTAAAAAAGTTGTAAGGATGCTTCCCTAGTGACTAAACCTTCACAATAATCAGTAAAGGTTAGTTGGCATGAGGCCTTTATGAGCCCTTCCTTGGATAATGTATCTGCCCTCTCATTATGTTCCCTGTAGATATGTTTAAAGTCCACAGCTGAAAAGGATACTATGGGCTTTCTTATGTTGTTACACCATGCCTCCAAGCTCATAATGGAGAGAGAAGATAAGTCCTTTGCCTAGTTTATAAAAACTTATGAGTCTCCAAAAACATGTAAGTAGGGTAGCCCAATTTCTTTTGAGACATACAATAAGGCCCAAAGATCCAACAGTTCAACTCGGGTATTTGTACTTCTACCACAACCCAATTTGATAGAGAGATGATGATGTTCACTGATCCATATATAGACACCTACACCTCCATATGATTCAGCTACAGCCCCATCGAAAAATACCATGGGATAGGATTTGTCAGGTGGGATACCAATGTTTCTGACTTTTTACCCCTTTTTCTGAGGCACCTGGTAAGCTACAACATCAAGCATGATAATGTGACAGAGTCTGGAAATATTTGGAGTTTTGTCATAAAAAATGTAACAATTTCTAGTCTTCCACAAATTCCAGATGAATAAGAAGGGGAGATAGAGTAGATCATCATCATTTCTTATGATCCAGTTTGTGATGTTTTCTAAAATTGATGTATCAGTCCAGGTCAGATGAAAATCAAATATTCTGCCAAGGGTACTGATAACTTCTTGAGCAAATATACATTCAAAAAACATATGATAGAACGATTCAACTTTGTACTTGCAGAGGATGCATCTATTGGGGCCACTCCATCCCTTCTTAATTAGATTATCCTACGTATTAATTTTATCTTTTATAGCCAGCCAAATAAAACATTTTATTTTCTGGGGGATGCTAAAGTGCCAAACTTGAGTGTGTATGATGTGATGAGCCAGGGGCAGATTTGTTGTTACAATGAGCTCATATTCTCTTCTTGCAGTAACCATAGCATTTTTTTATTATACATCCAGAGAAAGGAGTCTTCAGCATTCCTTATCTTAATGCCTCCATGTGCGAGGCCTTTTATAAAGACAAGCCATTGTTCGGCCCATTCACCCCCAAGATGTAATTTAGATACTGAGTACCAGTAATTTAGCCCATGTGTATCCCCTTCCAGGTTCTGAGCCTGAGAAAGATAAGTAATCCCATAATCTGTCAAATAGTCCCTGAGGCTCTCAACTAGTATATAAGACGCATTGAGACCAGCAATTGGATCCACTCCCAGTCGAATATTTAGCCCATTACCAACTGTCCAACCAAGCTTGCATGTAATCCAAGACAAAACTCTAATAAACTCGTTCCATAAATATGAAGTTCCAATCACAGAGAAGGCCGAGATCTGAGCCAGACCTCTAGAGGCCTATTTTTTGAATATTTATGTGCTATAATATGACTCCATATATCCTTTCCCATCAGTAGCTTCCACATACATTTTAGTTTGAGTGAGGTCCCAAACCAATCAAGATTCTTTATGTCCCAACCTCCAAATTCAATTGGGGCCGAAATGGATTTCCAGTCAGCCAAGTGATTTCTCTAGTGACCATCTGAGTTCCCCCAGAGGAAGAAGAAGATGGAACTTCTCAAAGTGTTCATAATGGATCTGGGAGTACGTGCCAAGGAAAACCAATAAACAGCTAAACCTGTGAGAACTGATTTGACAAGAACAACCTTACCACCAAGCGAAAGCAGTCTGTAGGTCCAATTATTTATCTTTTTCAAACATTCAACCATCCATCTACAGTCAGAAGATCGATACCCCAAGGGCTTGAGGCGGTATTCCAAGTATTTGAATCCTGTGGAGATTGGTTCCATACTATAAGGAAGAAGAGTATAGATTTGTCTCTTGGTGTCTTCATCTACTTCATTATACAGGAAGGATGACTTTTCCTTGCTGACGGTCATACCCGTAGCCGAACAAAACAAGTCCAGAGCATCTTTGAAAGCTTTCCATTCACCAACATTACCAAGACCAAATAAAATCACATCATTAACGAAGAAAAGACGTGTTAAGGACAGACTTTATGAGAAATTAATTCCCTTGACGTGTCCCTTTCTCTGAGCATCATTTATGATCAGACTGAGACTTTCAATTATCAGAATGAACAGTAGTGGGGATAAAGGGAAACCTTGTTGTATCCCCCTTGAAGTTGGAACGAAATACGAAGGTGTCCCATTGACTAAAACAACAAAACAAGAAGTTGTAACACAGCCCATGATCCAATTCACACCCTCCTGTGGGATACCAATCTGCAAGAGGAAAAGTCTCAGGAATGTCCAATTTACCCAGTCAAAAGCTTTGACTAAATCAAGTTTTAAAACCAGGACCTTCAAATTCTTGGATTTTATAGTATGGAGGGCCTCCAGTGTAATACACACAGGTTCTGTAATTTGTCTATCTTTTAGGAAACCAAATTGATGAGCAAAGATAGCCCTATTTAGGATAGGTTTCAAACGAAGAACAACAATTTTAGAAATGACCTTATAGACAAGGTTACATAGAGATATGGGTCGAAAGTCAACAAAAGTGTTAGGCTTTTCACACTTGGGGATCAGAGTCAAGAAGGTAGAGTTGATGGCCCTAGTAACTTTACCCTCAATTCTTGCTTGTTCCACAACATTACATAAGTCTTCCCCAACAAGATCAAAGAAAGCCAGGAAGAATTCAATCGACCATCCATCAGGACCCAGGCTTTTATCTTTCTTAAAACCCCTTAGTATAGCTTCAACTTCCGAGAGGGATATGGGCTTGAGAAAACTTTCTTTTTCCAAATCCTGAGCAAAGGTGGGGAAAAGACTAATCACCTTGAGTTGGTCAACAATATTTGTACTACCATCATCCTCAAATAAATCACTAAAGTGTTGTTTACCTAGTTGCTTAAGAGGAGTGTCTTCAATAATCAAGTTACCCTCATTACCTTGGAGAGACCAAATAGTTTTTGAGTTTATTCTGGCTGAGGCAAAGGCATGGAAATTTTTTGTGTTGGCATCCCCCTCATTGATCCACGGGGCTCTACTTGTTAATCTCTGAGAAGTCACCTCATGGGCAATGAATTTATCTTTTTTAGCTTTAAGGACCCTCATAAGGAAAATTTCATGTATTTTACATGCAAGGGAAGCATAAGGAATTTATCAAAAGCAAATCCAGCAAATCCTATCAAACTTGTTAGTTGTAAATAATTATCACTAGATGCTTCATCAAACGCATATCTAAATCAATGGTGAGGTTGATGTATTGAAAAAGATTGACAATACATATGTGGCACTTATACAACTAAACACATGTATGATTCTTGTTTTCCCAATGATCCAATTGAATTCAAGTGGTGGTGGGGAAAGTTCTGGAAGATAAAATCTCCCCCCAAGAGCATCTTACACTTCTGGTTAATATTGGACAATTATATGTTAACCTGGGATAGATTGAAAAAGTTCAATATAAGTGGTCTGGGTATTTGTCTTTTGTGCAGAGAGGAGGACGAGTCGTTGATCGCATCTTTTTAAGAGCCACTTCTCCAGATTGGTTTGGAAGGAAATTGAAAAGGGTTTGAATCTTATTGATAGTTGGTCAAGTCAGTAATTAGATCTGTGTTTAGGGCAATTTTTCACATCTCATAGGATTTTAAGGATAATAGCCCTTCCTTTGGGGCATTTAGTTAGCCATGAACAAAGTAGTTTTCGAAGGAAGGTTGCCTCCTTTTCAGGTATCTGTGCAAGCTATGTCCCTCCTTTAGTTTTATCAAGATTAGTTATGCAAGGCTTTAGAAAGAGAGGTTGTCCCAATGAGCATATCGGAGGACCTGCACTAGTCATGCTTTGACGGAGAAGGCTAAGATGATAATCAAGTCAGTGGCTTTGGATTTGTTCTATTCCTTTCTGGGGTCTCCTTTTCTGTGAAAAGGAGATTTGGGATTAGGTACAAATAACTATGTGGAATTCAAAAGTTTATTTTATTTCTTGAGATATTTAAATTTTATTTATTTTCTACTTAAAATTATGTGTGTGCTTACAGTAAAACATTTTTTTAATAGTTTGAAACTTCCATATAATGTAATAATTCTAATAACATATTGATATATAAATAACCATAATTTTGTTTAACAATAATTATAATTACAACAATTATAATTACAACAATGATAGATAAAGACAAGTGCATGGTATAATGTAATAATATTAATTGCATATGTCAATATAGATACAGACTATTTTATCCAATTTAACGCATAAGTAAATTCAAAATTTTAATTCAAAATAAAAATAAAACATAAGATTACAAATTTTAACA
>LPNX011179825.1:509176-569007 GCA_001517045.1 Pseudotsuga menziesii | reverse complement strand
AAAGAATGAAGGCATCTCTGAAGTTAATGTATATGTGAGCATAATTGAGGACGCTGGTGGCTTTGATAATATTGAGGCATTACAAATTCATGAAAACACACAAGTATATAGAGAAGCAGTCAAGATCCTTAACAATGGTTTCATCGAGGAAGATGATGATCACGTGCTAGCCATGTATGATACACCTCGGTGTGCAGAAGTTTCACCTGGTGGTTTTAATTTCATGTAGAAAGATGGATAATGTTGTTGTATATTGTAGGAATTCTGTGTATATTGTTAGAAATGCTGCATAAAGTTCTATGTGATTGTTGATACATCCTTCTCACAGCTTTACCGGTTCCTTAGGAATCATGGCTTTAAGTTAGGCTCTAAGTTATTAGGTTGTTTTGATTTCATGTAGTAGGAAAGATCGAACGAAAGATTGATAAGTACACTTAATTTGCTTGGCTTGCAGAGGAATTTCTGTCGCGCTAATTCTTCTCTGCTCACCGGTCGACAGTGATGCTTGGCTTTCCATTCCTTTCCTTTGCATTGTACGCAAAACTGTGATAAGATTTAGTTTCGTCGCAATGCGGACCTAACAACCACTACTTCCCAAGCATTGTGGACTTTGTGGTTACAGTAACTTGATGTGCAATCTGCGTTTGTCCTGGCGTTCCTACGTCTTGTTCTTGTGCACAATTGTCCTCTGCCATTTATATCGAGGCCAAGCAAGCAGATTCAGTCGCAGTTTACGAGTTGGATCTTTGTCTTATTTGGTGTTCTGTCAAATTGATATTTATTAATGTAGTCCTAAATATCTTGAATCCTGAATGCTGACCATTTCTTTGCCCTCAAGACTGGCTATGTCTAGCCGCACGGAGCATTGGTGCCTCCAGGTTATATAGAGTCTAGACACATATCTAGGGCTTGCCGATCGAAGCCTCTGAACCACGTTTTAATGGAAAAGATGCTAATTCGAAGGACTAGAACGTTTTCTTTCTTTCTATTTGCAAGCATTCTGCTTTCGATCTAGCTGAGCATGACTGGCGTGGTGGCCGCTAGAATCATCCGGGACATGAAATTTAACTTTAAATTGAATAATTATGCGAGAGACGATCCTGGTTTCGCCAAGATTCCCAGCGTTCTGCTAGACCGGCTGCATATACCATGCCTATCGTCGACCCTGCCGGTTTTCCAAGAAGCTCTGGCGTTTCGAAATGGTAAAGAATGCATCATCTCGGCACCTTTGTCGTGGAGATCAGGCTATTCTCAACTTCAAGAAGAAGAAGATGATACAGAGCTATGTGATAGCACGGCCGTGCATATAGCCATGACGCTGGACACTGCTTATCTGAGAGGATTGGTCACCGGAATTCTATCGATTCTCCAACATGTTGCTTGTCCCGAGAATGTAGTCTTCCATTTCATGGTGTCCGAGCGCCAACGTGATCTCAAGGCTACGCTTCAGGCGACTTTTCCATACTTGCGCTTCATATTATATCACTTTGACTCGGGAGAATCATTTACCTCGACTCCGATTTAGTTGTTGTGGATGACATTGCCAAGCTAATGCACCCTCGTCTCATGGCCCGAGGTCTGAAAAAAACCAGAACAGCTGGCTCCGATGGTACCACTTGCTATAACAGATGGCAATGGGATATAATTTTTATTTTTTTAATTTTATTATTATTATGTCATGTTGCCACATGTCAACTCAAATCCAGATACCAAATTCCAAAGTTTACATCGTCTTCTATCCACCAATAAGTTGTTTACAAAATAGTTTTTTAACAAAATTAAAAAAAATATTTTACAAATCCCTAAGTTATACTTTACAAAACAGATTTTAATTTTTTTGATAGAGAGCAACTAATACAAAGTCAAAAGAGTTTGACTTGCAATCAATTACAATATACCTGCTGAGGCAGGTATAATAATAATTAAACAAATTTAAGAGTTTTATATTTTATTCTATCAAAATAATACTAATTCAAAATCAAAGCAAGATAAAGTTGCATAGCAGTGAATCCCTACAGCGACTCAATGCACTTGGACATGGAATTGATTATGGCGATGTAATCGAGTATTTGAAGAATCTTCTACATTGTATAAATGATCTTATAAGTAGTGCAATGTGTAGTACTAATTTGCGTTGTATGGCCACTTAAAGATTATAACATATATTTTTATAATGTTTCTTTACATCATTAAAGGTAGATGCTAATTATAATAATTTATTAAAACATTTTTTATTTTTATTTGATGAGATTTATTGTAAGTTTTCCATTTACTAATAGGTTAATTCAAGTATTTTTATTTAAAATTATACATCTAAAATATATTTATGTTGATAGGTATATTATTTCATGTTCGGGATAGGACGTAGTTTCATGTTTTTAAATTTTTTTTTAGTGTGAATGGACCATATTAACTAGAGGTGAATATTCTTCTTCATGTTTACTGATCAAACAGATGGGATCTAACTAGGGCTTGATATCACAATTAAAATTAAAATTAAAATATTGAAATATTTTGGGAGGTTGAATCGTTTTGGCTCCTAGCGTCGGCCTAAAAAGGTTAAGCTTTATCGTTCATGAATTGAATTGCTCGGGATGAGTTGAATCGCTTGGGATGAATTGAATCACTTTAGATGGATGAATTGAATCTCTTGATCTGTGTCTTCAAGTTCCTTCTTCTCGTAGAAGTGCAGGAGGCTCTCTTCCATTTTTTTCTCTAGCAATGTATTCTGCTTACTATTGTTGTTCGCAATTACCCCTTCTGTGTACAAGGCTTGTTGTTGTTGTTTGTAATTACACAAGAGAGAAATACAAAGATATATCAGAGAAGAATTAAATGAGGTTGCGGCTGAATTTAATGCAAAACTCATATCGATCATGGGATGAAATATAAGCTTACCGGACTCGAAATTGTTTCTCTAGATTATCACTACAATGTTTTCGACGTTATTAAAGATTCGACCAAATATAGTATATTGAATATATTGTTGATATATTGAAAAAAATTATTACTTGTACTTGGTTGGAAGTCCCTTCACCTATGGTTGTAGACACCTCTTTGGGGGGCGGAGTTTTGTTACCTATTAGTGATTCGGGTATCTTGTTGGAGGGGGGAAATGAGGAGGCAGGCTATACTACTCCGCAACAGGATTTAACATCTTCTGTTACCACCCCTTTTCTCACCTAAGGACTTTTCTCCTTTAGTGGTGGAATCCCCCTTAACTTCTTTTGACGGTGTTGTTTCACCTGTTGGTCCTTGTGAAGCACCCTCTTTCACTAACCCAACCCTCCTTAAATCATTTGCAATATTTACAGATAAGACCCCCCTCTCTCTGTCTACTTTACCTTTAGATTCAATCAGACATTCAAATGTGACTATTCAGAGAGCTAGAAAACCTAAGCAGGATAAGTCTTTGCAGGATTCAGGGAGTAACCACTATATTCCTCTGTTAGCTAGGATCGAATATGCGACCAAGGCTTGTCATTTTCCCAACCACCTCTCCTCACTCAAGGTGCTTAGAGCAACGTCACCCTCTGGCACGGGTTCCTTATGAAACTTATCACCCTCAACATTCGTGGTTTTGGAGGGCTCACCAAACAAAATGCTCTCGAGTCTCTTTTTACTGATATAAAGCCTGATATGATTTTTTTCCGGAAAACTATGTGTGACTGTGCTCAGGCACTTCTTTATTTTGCAAAAACTAGACCTAGTTGGGAATTTTGTGCCACTGATTCTCTAGGTTTCTCGGGGGGTCTTCTCATGGGTTGGGATCCCTTAGTTGGTCGTTGTAAAGCTTTTGTCTTGAATGCTGGTATTTTGGTCAAGGTCAGATTGAGGGGTCGAATTTCAGACCTTGCATGTCTTAACTGTTACGGTCCCTACCTTAATGGGAACTATTTTGGGATGTTGTTGTGGATGGGGGTATTTTTAACCACCCCAATTTGATAATTGCATGGGACCTTAACTTTACTCTCTTGGATGTTGAGATTTGGGGCAAGAAATCTCGTGTAGATCCTATTGCTTCTTACTTCTCTAAATTGTTGGTAGATTTTGCTATGGTCAATTTAGCACCTGCCTATGCGGGTCCAACCTGAAAGAATGGAAGAATTGGGGAAAAGGGTATTAATAAGCGACTTGATTGTTTTTTAGCATCTGACTCATTGTTGCCACACTTATCTAGGTACAAGACTTGGACCCATCCTTCGATAATCTCTGATCACTTCTCGGTCTGCCTGGAATGGGATGATCCTTCTTACATGAAAAACTACCCTTTTAAGTTCAATAGAGCTTGGCTACTAGAGGAGGATCTCTCTCACATGGTCAAATCTTCCTGGTCTTCTGAGATGTCCATGTCTGGATGTGATGATATGACTAGATTGGTTATGAAATTAAAAAGACTTAAAGGTGAAGTAAAAAACTGAGAAAAGATTCAAAAATTGAAATAGGGGCAGGATTTGGCTGATCTCGAGTTGGAACTTCAACATCTCTACTCAAACTCCCTATCAGGTATCCTTTCAGGGAATGAAGCACAAAAATTGGTTTCCATTAAGAGCCGAAAAGAGAAGATACTGGCACATGAGGTGCTAACTCAGAGACTGAAAAGTTGGGCTATTTGGATTGAGTAGGGACATGCCAAAACAAAACAAATTTCATAGTTTTGCTTCAGCAAGGTGGAATATCAACTCTATTTGGGACCTTATGGATGACGATGGTAATATTGTCAGTGATTTTGATCATCTCAATTTGTTGGGGGGAACACTTCTCATCACTATTTAAGGAAAATGGTAGAGCTCTCATCTCGGACCAATTACATGTTATAAAGCATTTCCCTACTTTCCTTTCTGCGGAAGATTCGACTTATATGACAGTTGAGGTATCGATGATGGAGGTTGAGTCTGCTCTGAAAAGTTTCAAGAAGGACAAAAGTCTTGTTTCTGACGGTTGGTCAGTTGAATTTTTCTTGTATTTCTTTGAGCTGGTCAGTGTTTATTTATTGAAGGCCATCGAAAAATCACGAAAAGAAGGAAGTATTTTGAGTGCTATCAACTCTACTTTTCTGACATTGATTCCTAAATGTGAAAATCCTAAATCCTTTGTCGATTTCCGCCCTATCTCTCTCTACAATTTGATATATAAACTTATTTCAAAAATCATTTCTAACATATTAAAGCCTATACTATCCAGGGTTATTTCAATTAAGCAGTTTGGGTTTTTGAAGAAGAGGAAAATACTTGAGCCGGTTGGTATTTCGTAGGAAATTTTACATACTATCAAGACTAAGAAGCTAGAAGCTTTAGTCCTAAAACTGGACCTCATAAAATCATTTCACAAAGTTAATTGGACCTTTCTGCATCTTATTCTCCTCCAAAAGGTTTGTCCTTGAATTCATTGAACTAGATTATGGGTTGTGTATCTTCAACAAACTTCTTTGTATTTATCAATGGTTCTCCTACAGGCTTATTTAATGCTTCAAGGGGCATTAGATAAGGGTGTCCACTGTCACCTCTTCTCTTCATGCTGGTGATAGAAGGGCTCAGCCACCTAATCGGGGAAGCAAAGCGAATTGGGAAAATTCATGGTATCCAATTATGCCCCTCACTTACCTCAACTCACTTACTCTTTGTGTATGACGTTGTACTATTTGGAAATTGTACCCTGGAGGAATGGCAAGCTTATAAAGTTGAATTGGACTTCTTATGATCAGCTTCGGGGATGAGTATTATTATAGAAAATTCCTCCTTTCTTGGCAATAACTTGAAAGGGGATGCTAATAGTAGTATCAATGTTATCCTTCCATATAAGATGGAACTAATTGACTCGGGATTTAAAGATTTCGGTTTTTGGATTAAACCATTGAGCTATGGATTGAATGATTGGCAATGTATTATAAAAAAATTTGAGAAAAGGCTCAATAATTGGCCATACATATACTTATCTATGGGGGGAGATTAATCCTCATCGAGTCGGTCTTCACTGGTATCTTGGTCTATTGGTTCTCATTGGCAAGGATTCCTAAATCTATCTTTAGAAGACTGAGGCAATGTATCTTTTCTTTTCTATGGGGAGGTACTGTAAACAAACATAAGATGCATTTAGTAGACTAGAAATATCTCTCGAGACCATACACCCTTGGGGAATGGAATATAAATTTTTTGGATTGTTTCAACATCTTGCTCGGGCTCAAGAGCTTGTGGGATGCCCTTAGGAGTAAAGGACTTTGGAACCAAGTGATTCAAGCCAAGTATCTAAAAAAACTACCATTAGAAAGATGGCTTAATCAACAATTGTTCTCTATGCAGAACACCTCACTTTTTTCGAATGGCTTCATTCAGGTCCTCTCATGGATTACTAGAGAGTTCAGTTGGAGAGTTGGTGATGGAGAATCGATTATGTTGGGCATAATCATATTGCGGGACTGAAATTGACAAATGTTCTATCTCAGGAGCTATTAGCTTACCTGAATGATTATGGCATCTTTACCCTCAAGCAGACCCGCAATACAGGTGAAGGTACCACCTCCTCTTCTTACTGGTTGTCTTCGGCAGATCTGGACCTCGACGGTGTTTGGAAGGAGGAATGGTCTCTATATATTAGTGACTTATCTCATGGGGGTATCCGACTATTTGATCAAAATGATAATTTTTTCTGGATGCATAATACAGAAAATGGTGAAGTCTCTGCAAACTTGCCATATGATCTTATAGCTACACCATACTCTGAGAAATTAATTGGTTGGAAATACAAACATCTATGGCACTGGCACATACCACTCAAACTAAAATGCTTTAGATGGTTATGTGCAGAGAACCATATTAGTACATGGGAGAATTTGAAAAAAAGGGGATGGATCGATCCAAACTGATGTTGTAATTTGGACAATGAATGGGTGGATCATGTATTTGTTACTTTCTCTTTTGCTCAGGCTGTGAGAGCCAATCTAGCTTCTCTTTTCAAGTTGGATATTTTATGGAAGGATTCTTCTTTATTGGTCAATTTAAATTGTTGGACTGAACACATCCACGACCTGTTTTTGTTTACCTTTCTTTTATATCTAGAATAGTTGGAGGATCTGTAACTACTGCATTTTTGAAGACCGAGAACTAGATATAGGATCTGTTTTCTTTTGTATACTTGATCTCGTTAATTGCTACCCTGCAGATTGCACAAAAATGGTTCATCGAGCTATTGGACCAGCTCCTTCAGTCTCATATCCAACTGGTTTCTTTGATGGTGCAGCTACATCTAGCATTGGGGGTGGAGGTTTTACTCTCCTTATCAGTGATACACATTACTTTCATGTTAAATTGGGTTGTGGGGCCAGCACCAATATGATAGTCGAACTGATAGCACTCTGGTCTTTGTTGGTTTGTGCGGCCTCTATTGGACTTCCTATACTTTTTATATACGGGGATTCATTGGTCATCATAAACTGGGAAAATTCTGTGGCAAGCCTTGCAGTACTGGATTTGGAACATTGGTGTACCCAAATTTTCAAAGCCAAGGCCTTCTTTCTCTCACTAAATTTCGGCATGTCTATAGGGAGCACAATATGAGTGCTGATGGTTTATCTAAGGAAGCACTATCTCTTGAGACGGGTCTTCTCTCCTTCACAAATTTTTTGGAAGGAGAGGCTATTGGAGGTGGCTCATTACAGTTTTTTTGAAGAGCTCTAAGAGCTCCTCTCGGACTTTGAGTGGCTTACTCATCGTTTTTTAAAAGATTTGAGTTTTTATAAAGCCTTTGGTATTTTGTTTCTTGGCTCCTTGGTTGAGCAGTTACATGGCTTTTTTATTACTTTGGTCTCTCTTGGGAGGCGTTTTTTTCTTCCATATTCCCCATAGTGCTTCCTTGGATACGTCATCAGTGCTCATTGTGTGTTCCCCTTGGGTTGTGTTGATCGGTTTCGGGTGAGATTACTAGCACTCTTGGGCTTTTGGGGTATCGGTATCCTTCTTTTGTGCTTTGGCTACAGGATTATCCTTTACACGGGGTCTTCACTTGTTGACCAATATCCTATCACGTTAGTTCATATTGTGGGTTTTAAAATTATCAAAAATTGAACCAATATATTGCAGGTATTAGGGGGATGAGGGGTTTAAGGTGGGGGTGGGTAGGGTGGTTTATAAGAAATGAGGTATAAAAATGGGTGGGGAGGAGGTTTTAAGTATTGGGAGGGGGTTTCAACAAAAATATTTTGGGTCAATATCTCTCAAAATTAAGGGTATTCTTTAATATCCCATGATCGTACGTGCTGTGTGAGAGGTTCACTAAGTGAAGTCCCCATGATCCTTTATGGCCGAGAGACTGTGCTCTTGTATACAATTGCAAAGCTCCTTTTTGTAGTATCTTGTCAAACATTAATACATTGTATCAAGAATATGTAATTGTTACCTTTGATTGTTTGAAATATCAAGGAATTACACTTTTTCTTCTTAAAATAAAAAATTCTTATATTTCAATTTTTTGTAATGTTGTTTATGTTAGACAATTTTACTTTTTGTAATGTTGTTTATTTACATGGTTTGATGTTACATGAAGAAGTTGTTGTGAAAACGAGACTACACCCTTAAGATGCGTAGATACCTATCAACATCTCCATCGGCCTCGAAGGTGGATATGCTAATCTTAATAAGCTTATCATCTATTGATGAGAGAATCAAATATAATATAAATCATTGGATATTAATCATCCCATTATAATATAAATATAATAGATCAAATATCGTTTCATAGAAAAGCCAATGAACAACAAAAAGATGTTGTAAGATGTTGTTCAAATGTAAATTGGCAAGGCAATATGAAGGGAGATACTTTTCATAAGTTATCATAAAGATTATGATTTGCTTAGGAAACCACATTATAACGTTCCATAACGTTCCATTGCATGGTAGCCCCCTTATGGAAGGTGGTAATCAGCGAGCTTCGGAAATCTCGGAAGTGGTGAAGAGGGAAACCCTACCAATTTCTCAAAAAGTTGACAGGGAGATGATAAGATATGGTTCACTATGTTCTCTAGAATGTAAGAAGGACAAATAACCATAGAGAATTTAAAATGGTCATGAAGTTTCCAACCCATCATGAAGCTTTTATCATGTATTGTCTTACAAAATCATTGGAACCCAAAGTCAAAAATATGTGTCCCTAATAATGATTAACTTTTTCATACAATCTTATAAGATATGGTTCACTATGTTCTCTAGAATGTAAGAAGGGCAAATAATCATAGAGAGTTTAAAGTGGTCATGAAGTTTCCAACCCATCATGAAGCTTTT
This sequence comes from Pseudotsuga menziesii, assembly GCA_001517045.1. Classification (NCBI taxonomy): domain Eukaryota; kingdom Viridiplantae; phylum Streptophyta; class Pinopsida; order Pinales; family Pinaceae; genus Pseudotsuga; species Pseudotsuga menziesii. The sequence goes on along the minus strand of LPNX011179825.1, from coordinate 559,735 downwards.
ATCATGTATTGTCTTACAAAATCATTGGAACCCAAACTCAAAAGTATGTGTCCCTAATAATGATTAACTTTTTCATACAATCTTATAGAAATCTAAATTTAATTATTTTTAATTAGTTAATTATAATTATTTTTAAAGGTAATATATTGTAAAAGATTTTTTTAAATTTTCTTTGTTTTAAATATAATAATCAAATAAATTTTAAATTCTTAGAAATACAATGTCAATTCAACAATTTATAAATAAATTATATATAATTATTTAACAATCAGTTTATTAAGAGCCAATTAAATTTAGATAAGGAAGATAACAAGTTTTCCTCGTAATCACTCAAATTACATCCAATTAGCTATCTATTAAAATTCATCTTAAATTTTTAGAAATACAATGTCAAGTCAACAATTTATAAATAGATCATATATAACTATTTAATAATCTCTTTATTAAGAGCAAATTAATTTTAGATGGGGAAGATAAGAAGTTTTCCTCATAATCACTCAAATTACATCCAATTAGCTACCTATTAAAATTCATTTATTAATATTTATAAATATGTCATGATGTTATTCAAAACAAATTTGCTTAAATTGTTTAATTTTTTAATAAATTTTGAAAGTCTATGGTACATTATTATCGTGCCATGTTAAAAAATCAAAAGACAATGCCTAAAAGTTACCTTCATTCAAGATAGATACAAGTAGAACCTATCAATATATTATTCAAAAGAAGTATTAGATGTCTAGATAATATAATGCATTTAAGGGAGGTTGCGGCTCAAATCATAATGGAAGATCGCATGAGACACAAACCCACATAGCATAAGACTTATCGTGATTGAAGTTTGAAAATCATATAAATTGTAACAAATGAACATTAGTCTAATTTTTCAATGCTTGGATAACACACGGACTATAGGAGGAATAACACCCACTACACCAATTGTTGTCTTGTTCTCACTATGTAAGGTTGTGTTGAGTATTGCTTCTGCGACATGTTCTTGTGCCTTAGGGTGGATAATTTTTAAAAATCAACTAAATGAGGAATTTCTCTAGCACACACAATGCTTAACATATATCATAGATATAACTTCCTTAATATCTTGATGTTAAGAGAGGTCAGAGGGTAAAAAGCAACTTGGAATTATATAGGGTAGTTTATCTCAATATTAATTTAAGTGAGCTTCAAAATATCGACCACTACTTTCTCTTACTTGAAGGTATGTGAATGTCTTAGTCTCTGTACAAAATCCATTGATGCTTCTAGATATATATAAATAAAAAATGAAGGATTAGGTTTTATTCTCCTCAACTATTTATGAATACTGAGATGAATAACTACAATTCTTGGTAACAAGAGGAATAGCAACAAACGGTTCTCTAGAAGAGGCAGATTGAATAAGCATTTCAGGGATTGGATTTGGTTGTCAACTTGGGCAATGGTGATATTCAATTGGTCCCTCTCTATTATGCTTGTTCTTGGATCTCGGTGCTCTTTGGGTATCTCGATATTGCCTCCAAATTTATAGAAAGGGATTTTGTTGCCACCGTATATCTTAGTATTCAATTTTTTTTATATTGGGTATATGATCAAACAACATTTTTATTGTGCATTTACCAATGCAAAATGTTGAAAGCATATGCCAATGTAGATTGATTAATGGGAAAAAAATTGAAAATGTTCAATGTTGGAATCAATCATGTGACCATCTAGTTAACAAACACCATTCGTAGGTTTGCTTGCTTTACATCGGTATCACCTTCTAATTTTCCATTTTTTACACTCGAATATCTGTATTTCATACCTAGAATTAAAAATCAACTAGACGGGGAATTTCTTGTATTTCATCTAGTTTCCCTACTCCTATGGATCAAATTTTCCCAAATCATTTTTTCTCAAAATTGACAAAATAAATTGTAGACGGAAATTATAAATAAAATGACAATGAATAGCTATTGATAAAGGTGGATGTTCTGGGTTTGAATTTCTGTGAAAGAGTTGTTAATAAATTTACTTTGGTTACAAGTCCATATATAAGGTTTGAGTTTACTTTATTTTGTATCCTAGTTTGGATGCAAAGTATGTTTTTAATAAACTTTCTTAATTCATTTGAGCTATTTTCTTAATTTGCATCATGAAATCATAACTAAACATGAAATCACAAAACAAGCAAACATAAAAATAAATCAGGCAAGAACTAAAGGTCAAATCACAAAAAAAAGGAAAATCAAGGAAGAACTAAAAGAGCAACCAAAGCAAGTAGGACATGTTACGTAAAGTGAATGAAGATGCGGTCATGGATTTCTTGCAAGATCATATTATGACCAGGTTTGGGGTTCCAATTTTCCTGGTTTTTTATAATGCTACTTATTTTTCTTCTATTAGATTAACTGCATTTGCTCATGAAAGAGGAATCAAGTTGCATTATTCTGCAAACTATTACCCACAAGGAAATGGTTTGGAAGAATCTACAAACAAGAATCTGATTAGGAACTTAAAGAAAACTATGATAGAAAACCATAGAAGTTGGCATTTAGCATTACCGAATGCTCTTTGGGCTGATAGAGTCACACCCAAGAATTCCTTAGGTGTGTCACCATATACCCTCGTTTATGGAAAAAAAGCTATTCTTCCTCCTAACATTATGCTACCATCTTCCATAATAGCTCAGGAGTCTAGATGCACAGATAACGAAATCCTACAGATTAGAATCTATAATCTCTTGAAGGCGGAAGAGTCTAGGTCCAGAGCCAAAGAACGTTTTAAGCATCAACAGCAAGTAGTGAAACGGTGGTTTGATAAACATAAAGCTGGAAAAAAGGAAATTGAAGTGGGAGATCTGGTTCTTAAGTGGGATCACCCGCATGATGAAAAGGGGAAACACACGAAGTTTCAACAGTTATGGGTAAGCCCTTTTCAAATTGCAGCAAAGCTTGGCCCCTTAACCTACAAGTTGCAAGATTTACAGGGGTGGGAAGAGAACTTACCAGTTGATGGTTTAGTTCTCAAACCTTATTTTTCCTAATTTTTGTTTTTGTTTTGTACATAAATAAACTCATTGGGTTGTTTGTTTTTGATTTATTTTATTTCTATTTTTTTTACTTATATTTTGATTGATTTCAATAAAAGAAGCAAACTTTTGGTTGCATGGAGAACATCAAAATTCTGGATTAACTAAAATCCTTGGCTATAAGACTGTGTACTATTGATTTATCTGGAAGAATTTCTTCTAGTTTACCAGTTTTCCTAAATGGTTATGAACACATTGAAGTCCTACTTAATCCTTGTAAAATAACTTAGGATCAAAAGGTCTAGAATACTATTTCGAGGATCCATCCATCTCACATTTAAAAATGTCCGAGGGGGTGATAGGAAGGACCCATGTAAAGGAAGCAGGGTAAACAGTATATTATATATAAATGATCCCATGCCAAGAATTGAAAGCTAAAAAGGCAAATAAGAGTAAAAAATCTCCTAAGAAAGCAATGTGTATCAAAACAAAGTATTGAACCATATGAGTACAAAGTTACCAAAGTTCTTCTCTGTCTATGAGCTAAAAATTAAATACATCTCTCACACAAAAGGACACTATGGATAGAGGAGCCTGAATAAAAAATTCAGAAAGAAAGGCATGCAGGAGGACTCAAAAAGGACAAAAGGACAAAAGTCCAAAAGCACAAAAAGTGCAAAATGGCATGGGAATGAGGAACACATGAATATTTTTGTTTACCATATGTTACAATCTTGTGGTGTCCAAGCTGGAAGCTACCTGAAGACAGAGGTAAAAATGAAACTCATATTCCTGGCCTCAAAAGAGTTATCTTGACTTTGAAATCTTGGTTTCCATTTTCTTAAATTGGACTATCATCAATGATTAAAAGTACATACATTTTCCATTTGGGAAATCTAGACATCTAGAAAAATTCAACATGTTGGTTTTATTGTCAAACAGTCTGTTACTTAAGGAAGAAATTGTCCAGAGATCTGGGTTCACCAAGTAGTCGCCAATTGTTGCAGCTGCAACTATTTTCCCAATTTTTTTAAAATTTTGGACCCTCCTTTTAGTTTTATCTTGCTTGGGAGTGTTTGGATTGCTGAACTTTGTTTTTTCCCTCTGCTACATTTTGGATTGTTTGAAGTTGAATTGAGGTCAAACTGTTTTTCTTCTTTTCAGAAAGTTGCTTTTTGTCGGCCGATGCTTTTGACTGTGGAACTTAAAGTATGATTTATGGATGATTTCCTGTATCGTTGTCGGAGGTCAGTTGAACAATGAGTCGGGGTGGTAGTTCTCTACCCAGCCGCTGTTGCATAGGGTAAGTAATGAATGTCCCGATGGACAGTTCTTATTTTCGCCGATGCACTTTATTTCAATTTTCTTTTCTTTGGACTGTCGCTGATTTTATTTTATCACGATCGGAGCATTAGCCTTCTATATCACCGTCGTTTCAGAGAACAAATAGAGAACGAGTCGATGGATAGTTTTACTGTCGCCAATTCCGTGTTTTTATTGGTTCAAACCTTTTTGCTTTACGATGATTTTCGCTATCAGAATTGTTGTTGACAAGTAGTCAGAGTTTTACTCTTCTAAGTCACCGCCGTTTCGGAGGGCAGATGGCGAACATTCCGATGGATAGCTCCGATTTTTGTTGATGCCTTGATTTTATTGATCAACTTTTTACTTTGCGATGTTTTTTTTTCGCTATCGAAACGGTTTTGACGATCGATCGTGGGGGCTAGTCCTTTGTGTTTCCAACACGGCGGCAGCATTGAGCCTTTAGTCGCCGATACATAGTCCTCAAAGTTTCTGATCGTCGATGATTTTTGTTGACAGCGGAACCTTTAGTCTGTCTGTCTCTCGTCGTTGTGGTTGCGTAATGAATGGTTCGGCCAACGCTTTATGGTTAGTCTTTCCGCTCGCTGATGCCGTTGTTTTTAGTGGGTAGTGGTTCCGATCTCTGATGCATGGACGATAGCTTTTAGTGCTTTATTTCCTCGACGTTTTATTTTGCCCCAGAACCCTTAGTCTATGTGGTTTCTGCCGTTGTGGTGGCTTAGTGAACTAACCATTCGACATATAGTTTTACGTTCGTCGATGAGGAGTTTGTCAGCTCGATGCTTAGTATTTTTCCCGTCGGTGGGGGTTTTTCCCACCCTTTTTGTGAGCCTTTACCCTACTCCATGGGCGACGGAGGTTTCTAATTTTCGATCAAGTTAAGGATTTCACGACGAGAACGCAGTACAGAGCCTCACATTTGATGATTAGTTTTATTGATAGTGTGGTTTACTTTTTATTGAAAAGTTAGATGATCTTGAATGCAGTCTGGATTAATGATGAACTTTTCGTTTTAACTGCAAATAGATTTAGAATATTTTTTCAGACCAAGTTTGATGATTGCTGCTGCAAAGAAGACATATCTAAAGGACATAGTAGAAGGGAGTTAGTTGAAGAAAGAAAAAGTAAGAACCAGAGATGTTGCTCAAGAAAAGAGGAGCGTGAAGGTTTGAGATCAACAGGATCTCAAAAAGACCAACGGATTACTGAGTAGAATCGATAGTAGCAAAGGCCCAGGCTTGGGAAAACTTCATCGGCAACCAAGCTGGTCCCTCTTTATAAAAGTGGTATTAAATTTTAGTTTAATGTAATGTATTATACAGTACTCACTAAAAGAAAAAATTGTGGATTTAAACAGTTGGGGAGCCTCAAAGGTCACTGGAGGGCAGCCCAAAGGTTTTGTTGTTTTGTATAAATATAGGAGAATTAGATGTAAAAAATGAGGGGACTTTTTCCCAGATAGATTTGTGAGACTATGTTGTAAGAAGAACTATTTCCTTTTGCAATAAAGAATTACAAGTTTCATGTTGGAGAAAGCTTGGTGGAAGGTTTCAAATGCTGTGCTATGGATTTGTTGAATGTGAACTATTTCATTTTTAGCTATTGTCCATTAACTGTGTGATCGTTCTAACTCTTTGAACCTATGTTCTTGTTATGAATGCGCTCTAGTTTATTCTATGAAATTTCCACTATGAGTAATGAAGGCTTTTCATAAACAATAAGCTATCTTGTTGTTCACATATCTATTAATGTTCATGTGTTTTGAAATAAGTAACAGCTATCTGTGATTTTTCTTAGTGCATGCACAGAAATACATTACTCATTGATAAATGATAATCTTGCTCCCTAGGGATAGGTTAGATAGTTAGTTTTAGTTTCATTATTGTGTGTGATTTAGATGTGAGAGAGTTAAGATGAGAGGAAAGAACCTACATATCACATTGTGACCGCTCCTCATATTCTCTATCAATCTGCATTTTTAGATAGGCACTTGCATATCATACTTAAATACAAAAAACTAAAAATATACACGATGGACTGGGCCATAACCGGTAAAACCTTTTATTTTTGTTACTTGACCTACGGTAGCCGGACCGTAAACCGGACAGATTCCCCATACCAAACAGTAACGGGCTAGTTGGGAAAGTTTACTGGGGAGAATCCCTAACTGTTGTTACCTGCGATTTTCCAGGAATCAACCGTTTTTGGCACTAGAAGGAGGGCACCCAGTGCATGGCTGGCCGAGGAAACTTATTTCCTCGAAATTACTCCACCGGTAACAATTCTGAGAGCAGTTTGTTTCCCAATCCAATTCCTAAAGAGAAGGGTAAAGAGTTTTTGTATCTTGTTGATAACGAAGTAGTTGACGATTTGAGAAGAATTACTAGGGATTATGTGAAGAAGATTGGAGGATTACCGATTATCCCTACCTTACCCAGAAGAAAATATCAGAAGAAAGACCACCCTATATTGGAAGACGCAATGTTGGTTGGAGATTTTGAAGAACTGGTAGAAACAGCCTTACAGGAAGTTGTTCAACCTTTGAATCAGTTGGGCCTAGATACACCTTACTGTTCACCTGTTCATACCCCTATTCATTCACCACCTCATTCTCCACCCAGAATCATGGAAAATGTAAATGCAAATCAGCCACCTAACCCACCAAATCCACCACCTGCTTGGAGGGCTAGATCACCATTAAACCTAGCACCTCCTTTGCATGACTTACCTCAGGATTTTGAGAAAATGTTTCCTAAGTTTGACCCAAGTGAAAAGAGTTTGGTAGATGATCATTTGCAAAGCTTTTACTTGGCTATAGAAGGACTACAGGCTGGAGAACATGAAGATATAGTCTGCAGATTGTTCCCTCATACCCTGAAAGGAGCAGCAGCCTCATGGTATTTTGCTCTACCTGCAAACTCAATCACATACTGGGACACATTTGAAAGAATATTTAGAAGTAAATATGCAGTCCAAAAAACTCATGCAGCTCTAATGAAAGGGTTATGCGCTTTAAATAAAGAAAGAAAAGAAAAAGTGCATAGTTTCACTCAAAGGTTTGCTGCTTATCTAAAGAATTTTTCTGCAACTGATAAACCATCTGATAAAGTTATGATTGAATACTATACTTCAGCTCTAAGGCCTGAATTGGCCATATTTTCCAAGATGTCAGTCAAACCTACATTGTCAGAAACTTACGAAGAAGCTGAGAGGGTAGAAGCTGAAAAAGAGAGCATAGAAGATTACCCTGAGCAGTCGGGAGAAAAAACTTTGGGTAAGAAAGCGTTGTTACTGACTAAGCCTAAGGATGAGCAATCACATGAATTTGAAGGGATGGTGAAGATGATGCAGAAGCTATCCAACAGAATAATAGATTTGGAAAAGGAAAAGGAAGCTCGGAAATATTATAAGCCTTACTATAAAAGGAGCGAGGACAACAATCAATCTAAACCTCCTCCACATAGTCCTGCATCAATGAATTTAACTGAGGTGGGTATGGATAATTTTTGCACCTTTCATCAGCAGCCTCATTCTGAAAAAAAATTGCCCTCAATGGATCAATTCGATGACATCAGTAATGAATCAACTATTGGACTCTAAACTAACAGAAGTTGATGATGAGGAAGAAAAAAATTAGCCCACAGAAAAACAAGAAGAAGATGCTCTGGTTTTATGGGATTGTGTCTCGATGTTTGAATAAAGTTCTGATTGAATACTATACTTCAGCTCTAGGGCCTAAGTTGTCCATGTTTGCCAAGATGTCAGTCAAACCTACATTGTCAGAAACTTACAAAGAAGCTGAGAGGATAGAAGCTGAAAAAGAGAGCATAGAAGATTACCCTGAGCAGCCGGGAGAATTTTTTTTTGGTAAGAAAGCATTGTTACTGACTAAGCCTAAGGATGAGCAATCACATGACTTTGAAGGGATGGTGAAGATGATGCAGAAGCTATCCAACAGAATAATAGATTTGGAAAAGGAAAAGGAAGCTCAGAAATATTATAAGCCTTACTATAAAACGAGAGAGGACAACAATCAATCTAAACCTCCTCCACATAGTCCTGCATCAATGAATTTAACTGAGGTGGGTATGGATAATTTTTGCACCTTTCATCAGCAGCCTCATTTTGAAAAAAAAATGCCCTCAATGGATCAATTCGATGGCATTAGTAATGAATCAACTATTGGACTCTAAACTAACAGAAGCTGATGATGAGGAAGAAAAAAAGCAGCCCACAGAAAAACAAGAAGAATATGCTCTGGTTTTATGGGACTGTGTCTCGATGTTTGATACCGAAGAAGAAGGTTATTTGAAACAGGAGGAGATATCAGAAACAAACGTGACAACAAGAAGTCAGGGTTCGATAAAAGAAGACAGGTCAGTACTCCCGAAAATTAAGAGACTTCAAGAGAATATGAAGAAAATTTAGAAGAGCACCATAGCTGATAAAATACCTGAATTCACCATTACGAGTCAAAATCCAAAGAAAATCAACATGCCTGTTAAGCCTGTTGAAGAGAAAATTGATAATGTAAAGAAGAATCTCGAAGAACATAAGATGGAGTATAATATTGTGGAAGATATTAAAGGGGCTAAGGCAAATATCTCACTGTTTGAAATGTGTAATGTTCCTCAGCAGAAAGAAAAATTGTTAAAAGCACTTGAAGTACCAGAGGAAAAGCTTCCCACTGACAACCAACCTGAAGAAGAAGAAATTGGTGAAGCAAGTGTGGGAGGTAAGTCTAAATGCAAAACCACACCACTTCTCCTAACTTTTGAAATTTTCAACCATAACGTGCACAGCTGTTTAGTAGACTCAAGGGCATCAGTCAATGTTATGCCACTTTCAGTTTGTAAGAAGATAAATGGACAACTTAAACCATCTACCTAGTAGGTTATCCAGTTAGACAGAATAGCCATGAAGGCAATTGGGGAAATGGAGGATGTTCTGATTCGATTGTATTCAAATGAAAAGGTATGTCAGTTCATCGATATTGTAGTAGGTGACATACCTGAGGCTTATGGACTTGTTTTGAGTTGGGATTGGTCAGGAAAGATAAATGGATATTTTGCATCAGATTGGTCACATCTGTGGTTGCCTCATAAGGGAAGTCCCAATCAAATAAAAGTATTAAGAGAACCCCACATGAAGCACAATGTTACTCAGTTGGAGGGTAAGAATGAACCAGTGAATTCTGTGTTGGGAAATTACTTTATTGAACTTGAACCGGGAAATTACCAAGCAAAAGAAGCCAGTGATACACTAGACACACAACCCGATCTTCTTCGATTTTCACGGGCTGATGAATTTGACTGTAAAATAGTAGACTTAGTTTCAGGTGTAGTTTTTGATTCAAGTACAGTAGAAGTAGATATTTTTTGGACACTTTTTTTTATGGATCTAAAACTTTGGAAGGATCAGGATTTGGCTGTGTCCTGATTGATCCAAAGAGAAATAAACATTTTCTTTCATGTAGATTAGAGTTTGAATGTACAAATAATACAGCCGAATATGAAGCATTAGTTCAGGGACTAAGAAAAGCAATTGGATTAAAAGTAGAAAATCTGAAAGTGTATAGGGATTCTGAAATAATTGTAAAGCAAATTTGAAATCTGATACATTGCATTTCACCTCATTTAAAAGCTTACCAAAATGAAGTGTGGGATTTGCTTAAAAAAATTTATGCATTTAATATTGTATCCATTCCTAGACTAAAGAATGCAGTAGCTGACTTGTTAGCTACCTCAGCTGCAAGGCTTCTACCTTCAAATAACAAATGTTCTATTGAATTACTTTTCAAGCCTTCGGTTCTAGACATGATTAGCAATCTACGAGTTTTTGATGATGATCAACAAATCTTGGAATGTTTGATGAATGATGAAACCTTCAAAGGAGCAATAATCGATGAAGAAGAACACCAAGCTGAATTAAAATTTGACAACTTTATTCCTAAAGGAATCAGGACCTTAGAGTGAATGTTTTATCTAGACAACAAATTCAGAAGGCCAGCAAATGTCAAAATTCACAGCTCATCCTTACAATTCGAGCTAATAAATTTGGGAACTGAAGTTAAACCCATATATGTAAATTTGGGAAAGTGTTGTTCTCTAGGTGAAATAAATAAGTTCATTAGTTTGTTCAAACAATACAAATATGTGTTTTCCTGGACATATGAAGAGTTTAAAACATATGACATGAAGATTATACAACATGTCATCCCTATTAGAGCTGGAGTCAAGCCTTATCAGCAACCTTTGACGAAGATGCATCCAAAACTGGAACCTTTAATTCAGAGTGAAGTAAAAAAATTATTGGATGCTAAAATTATATTCAAAGTCAGACATTCAGAATGGGTGTCGAATTTGGTGCTAGTGAAGAAGAAATCCGGAGAAATCAGGCTATGTGTAGATTTTAGAAACCTCAATCGTGCTTCGGATTAAGATAAATATCCAGTCCCACCCATGGAACAATTATTGCAGATGGTTTCGGGTTCTAAGTTATTTTCATTACTAGATGGATGCTCTTTCTATAATCAAGTATTAGTAGCTGAAGAAGATAGACTTAAAACTACATTCAGAACAAAGTGGGGAACTTTTGCTTACAGAAGAATGCCCTTTGGACTCATCAACACTGGAGCTACTTTCTAGAGGGCTATGGATATAGCTTTCCACAGTCTGATTGGATGTACTGTTGTAGTATATATCGACGATGTCATGATCTTTTCAAAGAAGAGAGAAGAACATGCATTCCATCTAAAACAAATTTTCGAGCATTGTCGAAAATATGGGATCTCACTGAATCCTAGGAAACGCGTGTTTGCGGTTATAGAAGGAAAGCTACTGGGTCATGTTGTTTCTAAAAAAGGGATCTCCATAGACCCAGAAAGGATCAAGGCCATAGAACAGATCCCTTTACCCCATAACAAAAAGGTATGCAATCATTCATGGCGACAATTAATTTTGTGCGAAGGTTTGTGCCAGATTTCGCTCAAATTGTTAAACCTTTGCAACAAATGGTAAAACAAAGTGTACAATTCAAGTGGACTGATGTAGAGAAGAATGCATTCAGTAAAATAAAGACATCTATTGCTCATGCACCATCTCTCAAAAGTCCAAATTTTGAAAAAGTTTTTATTTTGTACACTTTCGCATCTGACGATTCATTAGCAACAGTGCTTACACAGAAGGAAGATGGGGAAGATGAGCATCCCATATCATTTATGAGCACTGGTCTGCAGGGAGCCGAATTGAATTACCTAGATTTCGATAAACAAGCTTATGCAGTTTTCAAAGCGGTAAAACAATTCAGGCCATACATACATAAGAACCAGATGAATATAATAGTTCCACACCCAGCTGTTAGGTCTCTTTTCATACAAAAAGAATTAGGAGAAAGAAGAGGCAACTGGGTAACAGCTTTACAAGAATATGACCTCGAATTCAAACCAACATCCATAGTTAAAGGGAAAGGACTGTGCAAACTAATGGCTGAAGGGAAAAGCAATGAAGAAAACAATTGGGAAAATGAAACTGAGTTACATATGATGGATGGATGTCCTCTTTTCACAGCTCCAGATTCCTGGTACCAAGACCTTGTTCATTACCTTCAAGAAGGATTGTTGCCAAAACATTGGAATTCCAAACAAGGAAGAGCATTGCACCTTAAATCAGCTTCATATCAGATCGTTGATGGAATATTATTAAGAAAGAATTATGATGGAGTTCTTCTTAGATGCTTAGAGAAAGAAGATGCAAAGAAGGTCATAACAGAGTTACACGATGGGCCTGTTGGAGGTCATTTTTTTGGAGATACAATAGTCCATAATATTCTCATAGTTAGATACTATTGGCCCACATTGTTCAAGGATGCGCATGCCCATGTCAAAAAGTGTAATATCTGCCAAAGGTGTGGGGAAAGACAAGCCAAAGCAGCAGGACCATTGAAGCCTGTGATGATAACAGAACCATTCGAGCAATGGGGGATTGATATCATTGGAGAGATAAAACCAAATTCTTCCTTGCAACACAAATACATTTTGACGGCAACTGGCTACATCACTAGATGGTTCGAGGCCATTCCGTTACATAAAATGAATGAAGATGCGGTCATGGATTTCTTGCAAGATCATATTATGACCAGGTTTGGGGTTCCACTTTCCCTGGTTTTTTATAATGCTACTTATTTTTCTTCTATTAGATTAACTACATTTTCTCATGAAAGAGGAATCAAGTTGCATTATTCTGCAAACTATTACCCACAAGGAAATGGTTTGGCAGAATCTACAAACAAGAATCTGATTAGGATATTAAAGAAAAATGTGATAGAAAATGAGAGAAGTTGGCATTTAGCATTACCAAATGCTCTTTGGGATGATAGAGTCACACCCAAGAATTCCTTAGGTGTGTCACCATATACCCTCGTTTATGGAAAAGAAGCTATTCTTCCTCCTAACATTATGCTACCATCTTCCATAATAGCTCAGGAGTCTAGAGGCACAGATAACGAAATCATACAGATTAGAATCTATAATCTCTTGAAGGCGGAAGAATCTAGGTCCAGAGCCAAAGAACGTTTTAAGCATCAACATGAAGTAGTGAAACGGTGGTTTGATAAACATAAAGCTGGAAAAAAGGAATTTGAAGAGGGAGATTTGGTTCTTAAGTGGGATCACCTACATGATGAAAAGGGGAAACACATGAAGTTTCAACGGTTATGGGTAGGCCCTTTTCAGATTGCAGCAAAGCTTGGCCCCTCAACCTATAAGTTGCAAGATTTACAGGGGTGGGAAGAGAACTTACTAGTTAATGGTTTAGTTCTCAAACCTTATTTTTCTTGATTTCTATTTTTGTTTGGTACATAAATAAACTCATTGGGTTGTTTGTTTTTTATTTATTTTATTACTATTTGTTTTTAGTTAGATTTTGATTGATTTCAATAAAAGAAGCAAACTTTTGGTTGCATGGAGAACATCAAAATTCTGGATTAACTAAAATCCTTGGCTATAAGACTGTGTACTATTGATTTATCTGGAAGAATACTATTTCGAGGCTCCATCCATCTCACATTTAAAAATGTCTAAGGGGTGACAGCAAGGACCCATGGAAAGGAAGCAGGGTAAACAATGTATTAGAGATAAATGATCCCATGCCAAGAATTGAAAGCCAAAAAGGCAAATAAGAGTAAAAAATCTCCTAAGAAAGCAATGTGTATCAAAACAAAGTATTGAACCATATGAGTACAAAATTGCTAAAGTTCTTCTCCATCCATGAGCTGAAAATTAAATACATCTCTCACACAAAAGGACACTATGGATAGAGGAGCCTGAATAAAAAATTCAGAAAGAAAGGCATGCAGGAGGACTCAAAAAGGACAAAATTCCAAAAGCACAAAAAGTGCAAAATGGCATGGGAATGAGGAACAAATGAATATTTCTGTTTACCATATGTTACAATCCTGTGGTGTCCAAGCTGGAAGCTACTCGAAGACAACGGTAAAAAATTGAACTCATATTCCTGTCATCAAAAGAGTTATCTTGACTTTGAAATCTTGGTTTCCATTTTCCTAAATTGGACTATCATCAATGATTAAAAGTACATACATTTTCCATTTGGGAAATCCAGACATCTAGAAAAATTCAACATGTTGGTTTTATTGTCAAACAGTCTGTTACTTAAGGAAGAAATTGTCCAGAGATTTGAGTTCACCAGGTAATCGCCAATTGTTGCAGCTGCAACTATTTTCCCAAATTTTTTAAAATTTTGGACCCTCCTTTTAGTTTTATCTTGCCTGGGAGTGTTTGGATTGCTGAACTTTGTTTTTTCCCTCTGCTACATTTTGGATTGTTTGAAGTTGAATTGAGGTCAAACTGTTTTTCTTCTTTTCGGAAAGTTGCTTTTTGCCGGCCAATGCTTTTGACAATGGAACTTGAAGTTTGATTTATGGATGATTTCCTTTATCGTTGTCGGAGGTCAGTTGAACAATGAGTCGGGGCGGTAGTTCTCTACCCAGCCGCTGTTGCAGAGGGTAAGTAATGAATGTCTTGATGGACAGTTCTGATTTCGCCGATGCACTTTATTTTAATTTTCTTTTCTTTGGACTGTCGACGATTTTATTTTATCACGGTCGGAGCATTAGCCTTCTATATCACTGCCGTTTTGGAGGACAAATAGAGAATGGGCCGATGGATAGTTTTACTGTCGCCAATTCCATGTTTTTATTGGTTCAAACCTTTTTGCTTTATGATGATTTTCGCTATCAAAACTGTTGTTGACAAGTAGTCGAAGTTTTAGTCTTCTAAGTCACCACCATTTCAGAGGGCAGATGGCGAACCTTCCGACGGATAACTCCGATTTTTGTCGATGCCTTGATTTTATTGATCAACTTTCTACTTTGTGATATTTTGTTTTCACTATCAGAACGGTTTTGACGATCGATCGGGGGGGCTAGTCCTTTGCGTTGCCGACACGGCGGCAGCATTGAGCCCTTAGTCGCCAATACATAGTCCTCAAAGTTTCTGATCGCCTATGATTTTTGTTGACAGCAGAACCTTTAGTCTGTCTGTCTCCCACCGTTGTGGCTGCGTAATGAATGGTTCAGCCGACGCTTTATGGTTAGTATTTTCGCTCGCTGATACTGTTGTTTTTAGTGGGTAATGGTTCCGATCTCCGATGCATGGATGGCAGCTTTTAGCGCTTTATTTCGCTGATGTTTTATTTTTCCCCGAAACCCTTAATCTATATGGTTTCCGTCGTTGCGGCGGCTTAGTGAACTAACCATCCAACATATAGTTTTTT
Source organism: Pseudotsuga menziesii (assembly GCA_001517045.1). Classification (NCBI taxonomy): domain Eukaryota; kingdom Viridiplantae; phylum Streptophyta; class Pinopsida; order Pinales; family Pinaceae; genus Pseudotsuga; species Pseudotsuga menziesii. The sequence goes on along the minus strand of LPNX011179825.1, from coordinate 544,612 downwards.
GTTCGCCGATGAGGAGTTTGTCAGCCCGATGCTTAGTATTTTTTCGACCAGTGGGGGTTTTTCCCGCCATTTTTGTGAGCCTTTACCCTACTCCATGGGTGATAGAGGTTTCTAATTTTTTATCAAGTTAAGGATTTCGCGATGAGAACATAGTACAGGGCCTCACATTTGATGATTAGTTTTATTGATAGTGTGGTTTACTTTTTATTGAAAAGTTAGATGATCTTGAATGCAGTCCGGCTTAATGATGAACTTTTCGTTTTAACTGCAGACGGATTTTGAAGATTTTTTCAGACCCAGTTTGATGATTGCTGCTGCAAAGAAGACATATCTAAAGGACACAGCAGAAGGGAGTTGGCTGAAGAAAGGAAAAGTAAGAACCAGAGATGTTTCTCAAGAAAAGAGGAGCATGAAGGTCTGATATCAACAAGATCTCAAAAAGACCAACGGATTACTGAGTAGAATCGATAGCAGCAGAGGCCCAGGCTTGGGAAAAGTTCATCGGCAACCAAGCTGGTCCCTCTTTATAAAAGTGCTATTAAATTTTAGTTTAATGTAACATATTGTACAGCACTCACTAAAAGACAAAATTGTGGATTTAAACGGTTGGGGAGCCCCAAAGGTCACTGGAGGGCAGCCCAAAGGTTTTGTTGTTTTGTATAAATATAGGAGAATTAGATGTAAAAAATGAGGAGACTTTTTCCTAGATAGATTTGTGAGAGTATGTTGTAGGAAGAACTATTTCCTTTTGCAATAAAGAATTACAAGTTTCCTATTGGAGAAAGCTTGGTGGAAGGTTTCAAATGTTGTGCTATGGATTTGTTGAATGTGAACTATTTCATTTTCATTTGTTGTTCATTAACTGTGAGATCGTTCTAATTCTTTGAACCTATGTTCTTGTTATGAATGCGCTCTAGTTTATTCTATGAAATTTCCACTGTGAGTAATGAAGGCTTTTCATAAACAATAAGCTATCTTGTTGTTCACATATCTATTAATGTTCATGTCTTTTGAAATAAGTAACAGCTATCTGTGATTTTTCTTAGTGCATGCGCAGAAATACATTACTCATTGATAAATGATAATCTTTCTCCCTAGGGATAGGTTAGATAGTTAGTTTTAGTTTTATTGTTGTGTGTGATTTAGATGCGAGAGAGTTAATACGAGAGGTAAGAACCTGCGCATCACATAGTGACCGCTCCTCGTATTCTCTATCAATCTGCATTTTAGATAGGCACTTGCATATCATACTTAAATACAAAAAACTAAAAATACACACGATGGACTGGGTCGTAACCAGTAAAACCTTTTATTTTTGTTACTTGACCTATGGTAGCCGGACCGTAAACCGGACAGATTCCCCATACCAAACAGTAACGGGCTAGTTGGGAACGTTTACTGGGGAGAATCCCTAACTGTTGTTACCTGCAATTTTCCAGGGATCAACAGGGACAAAACAAACAACTTTTAGAACTACAACACTAGGTAGGATGTCCTCTAGGCATACATAACAAATCTATTTAATTTTCACGGCTATTTCAAATTGATATAATGTTACATGTTCAACAACTCCATTAGATTAAATCAACACCTTGACATCATGAGCATAAAATGGACTCAATACAAAGAAAATGCAAACTGAGTATTTAACATGGAGATTAGGGTGTTGGAAATTGCATTTGCAAAAGTAAACATCAACCAAAACTTTAAGGAAAGTTAGAAGCATGGGCACATCAGTGCTCCTCTTTAATGTGTGGGTGCATTGGTGCTCCTATAAGGTATGGGAACACTAGTGCTCCTCTTTAGGTATGGCCACATTGGTTCTCATGTAAGGTATAGACACAACAATGCTCCTCTTTAAGTATAGGCACACTATTGCACCAAAAATTAATTCATTTTAACTTATTGAAAGAGGTGAAAAAATCCTAAAGGTGACTCTTGAAAAGAGGAAAATGAGAGCGTTTATTGTATTTCTTCATTTCACATGATTCTACAAGAGAGAGGAAGATGAGGTAGTTCTACAAGATAGAAAAGGAAGAGGAGGTAGTTCTACAAAAGAGAAAAGGAAGACAGGGTGATTCTACAAGAGAATGCAATACAAATAGTCATGAATGGGGAGAAAGGAAAAGAGTACCGTGGAAAAGTAATGTTTTTATTTCCCTTTCATTGTTTCATTTATTTCAATTATATATTTTAATTTTATTATTTTCCATTTCTTGCTATTGTTCCTAATTTCTTAGATAATTTTGTTATTTTTATATTGGTTTGATAGGTTTTGTCCTTCTATTTTGCAGGTTAATAGTGGATTTATTTTATGGTTTTGCATCAACAGATATAACTAGCAAATGAGTGGTAAGTTCAACAAAGAAAAGGTTACAATTTTGTGCAACATGGGTACATCCATAGGGATTTTCACCTCCCTTTATTTGTAGGTTCACAAGGCTTATCTACATGACATGGCGTTTTTCCCTATTGATCTTGGAACATCAATGCTCCTCTTCTTATGTGCACATTGATGATGCTTTTTGGTTTGGATGCAACAACGTCCCTCCTTAAGGTGTGGGCACACTAGTGATACTATAAAGTGTGGGGGCACCAATAGTTTATTTACTTATGGGTAGGCCAATGTTCCTAATATGATAAAGCACCAAACAATATACACATTTTTTAAATCATTAAAAGAAGGGTGGGGGGCTAAAGATAACTCTAAAAATATTAAAAAGAGAGGGTTTGTTTCATTTCTTCATTTCACATGAGAGAAGAGGAGGAGGAGGTGTCTCTACATGAGAATGTAATACAAATATCCACGAATTAAAAGAAATATAAAGAGTATTACAAACAAGTGACCATTCTTCCCCTCTTCATTAATTCATTTTTGCCAATTAGTCATTGTATTTCTATTTTATTCCATTTATCAATATAGTTCATAATTTCTTTGCTAGTTTTGCTATAAAAAATAGTTGTTGGTTCTATGTTTTTTGTCTCCATTTTGTAGGTTAATGTTGGATTTCTCTAAGGGTTTTACATCAACATATATGGCTAGTAAATGAGGGGCAAATTCAACCAAGAAAGGAGTACATTTTTGTGCAACATAGTTGTATATCCCCACTTATGATTTTATTTTTGTTATTTTTTATTTATTAACTATATTTTCTTTCTTTTTAAATTGGTTTGAGGGTTTTCCTTTTATTTATGGATTACTAGTGGATTTGTTTTACATCAATGAGTATGGATAGCAAATTGCAACATAGTTCCCTATCCCATTTGTGATTTTATTTTTTATTTATTTATTTTTTTTTCAATATTATCTTTTATTTATTAACTTGTTTTTCTTGTTTTTTAATTAGTTTGAGGTTTTTCCTTTTATTTATGGATTAAAGGTGGTTTTGTTTTACATCAACAAATATGGATAGAAAGTCAGGAGAAAACTTGATCAAGAAAGGGGCAGGCGGTTTTTCATAATGGGTGGATGTTCAAAGGGGTTTTCGCCTCCATTTCTTTACAGGTTCATGAGTTTCTTCAACCTATGTGGTTTTATTCTTAGTGTTCATGGAGCATCGTTGATTTTATTTTTTCTGGGAGCACCAATGCTCCATTTTTGTCTTGGGGCACCAAATCTAGTAATTATCTTATTTGATTCAAGAGCATTAAGACTCCACATTGGGCATATTACCTCTAGTGGATGAGTAGCTTTGGAGAACTCTATCAAACATATTACCTACAATAGTTAAGTTGTTTTTCATTAAGAATCCACTTATTAAGTGGTTTGAGAGGTTCGACTCTCACTGTGGTTTTTTATGGTTGACTCCCATTACTATATAGTAATTCCCAACATTTCAATATTAGTTATTGTAACTTTTCATAATATTATTATTTTGTTTACACTGTAAGGAAAACGCCTTGTAGTGGATGTTGTAGCGAAACCATAGTAAAAAACATGTCCCTTCTTCATTTATAGCGGAGGCAGGAGGGCGAAGGTTTTAGCAGATGTTTTTTATCAATGCGCCCAAAACCATTATGGAGCACAAGAGCATCTATGGTTTAGGTGCATCGATGCGTCTTTGGTTTAGGTGCACTGGTGCTCTATGACCCATGTACACTAGTGTAATTTTACCCAAAAATGAATCAGTGCTCCACTTTTGTAATGGTGCATTGGTGCTTCTCTTTGGATAAGGCACACCAATGTCGATGATCCTCATTGGTGAAGGCGCACCGGTGGTGATGCTCCTCTTTGGTGAAGGTGCATTGGTGCTCTTTTTAAGGAATGAGCGCATCTATCCTCCATAACCATATGCACCAATATTATTTTATCAAAAAAAACATAAGTGTTCCACTTTTGAAATTGCACTCTGGTGCTCCTCTTATGTTAAGGCGCACTGGTGTCCGTGCTCCTCTTTGGTTAAGGCACGCCAGTGTCAATACATATTTGATAGAAAAGCATCGATGCATCTTTGGAAGAAGTGCACCGGTGCTTCTGATATACAAAAGCACCGAACACTAAATCGTTTTTTTTTACTTGTGAGGAAAGCAAGAATCTTTAAACGTTTTAAAGAAGCGGGAAAAATGTCTTCAAAAGAGGAAAATAAAAGGTTTTTTATTTTATTTCTTCATTTCACATGGTTCTAGCAGAGAGAAGAAGGGGAAGAGGATGAGAAAGAGTATTGTAGCCAAGCAGCCGATATTTTCCCTCTTCATTGTTACATTTATTCATGTTATATATTTTATTTATACGATTTTGTATTTCTCACTATTGTTCCTCATTTCTTATTTGGTTTTGTTGTTTGTTTTGGTTGGTTGAGGGTTTTTCTTCTATTTTGTAGGAAAATGGTGGATTTATTTTAGTATTTACATCAAAATATATGGGTTTTCCTCGCTTATTGAAAGAAGCATGTTTTTTAAAACTTTTGAAAGAAGCAAGAAAAACATATTAAAAAGAGGGGAAAAAAGAGGGTTTATTTCATTTCTTCATTTCACATGGTTCTACAAGAGAGAAAAGGAAGAGGAAGAGCATTTCAACCAAGAAACCATTCTTTCCCTCCCCATTGTTTTATTTCTTCTTGTTATCTATTTTATTTCTATTATTTTTCCTTTCTCACTAGTGTTCCTAATTTCTTAATTGGTTTTGTTGTTCATTTTTGTTGGTTTGAGGATTTTTCTTCTATTTTGCCAGATAATGGTGGATTCATTTTAGGATTTTTCTTCAAAATATATGGATAGAAAATGAAGGGAAAGTTTGGAAAAGAAAATGATACCTTTTTGTGTAGCATGGGTGCATATCCACAAGGCTTTTCACCACCTCTTATTTGCAGGTTAACAAGGTATATGTACTTCCGAAAAACTATTTTATGTTGATGGAAATCTAATTTATGTTCGTGGTGCTTCTCTTTGGCTAAAGTGCCCCGGTACATCTTTGGCAGAAGCGCACAGATGCATCTCTTTGGTGAAGGCGCACTGGTGCTCATTTTTGGTATAAGTGCACCAATGGTCTTATTTTAAGGTGTGGACACACTAGTGATCTTCTTTGGTATGAGAGAATGATTCTCCGTGTTAGGCATATTATCTCTAGTAGATGAGTGGTTTTGGAGAGTTCTCATCAAACAATTTTCATGTAACAATTGAGTGGTTTTGTAATTACAAGAGATCCACTCATTAAGTGGTAAATTGAGTTGTTTGATACTCACCATGGTTTTGTATGGGTGGTTTCATTACCATTAATATAAATTGTAATGCTTAACATTTCAATATTAATAATTAAACATTTTTCGTAACATTATTTTTATTTTTGTTGATAATGTCTTATTTAATATGTTTTTAGCTGTAATTTTTTTTATTTCAAAAAAATTATACTTTTTGTTTAATATTCAGCAAGTATTTCATTTTTAAATTACACATAAGAGATTCGTTAATAAACAACAATAAGAACTAATATTGGGAATATTCAAAATCAAAGTTATTATATCACTACATCTTTTTTTCTTGGTACTAGGGGAATCGACAACTAGGGCCTGGGTTAGTACTCGCATGTCACGGGGTCTAGGGATCCAATCCTGCTACCATTATACCACTAGGTGCATCCACATGGCCCGAACACATCGGGAATGGGTAAGACGGGGTGATTTGAACTCACGACCTCCATTTACAACATGTCCTTCATATCGAGCGAATCACCAATTGAGCTACACCCTTGCGAGCATTATATCACTAGATTTTAATTATCGAGTGCTCCAAGACTTTAAATTGCAATGCTTAACATTTCAATATTATTTTTTATACATTTTTATAATATTATTTTTATTTTTATTGAGAATGTATTATGCCAAACGCAAGGACTGTAGTGATCGTTTGGTCATAAACAAGTTTGAGTTTATATTAATACTAAAAAAATTAAAAAGTTTTCTGAAGTTTTGTAATATTTAATATTTTGAAAATATAAATTATTTATAGAATTTTTAAAATTTGTTATTTCTATTTTATGACTCGCTAAAAGTTATGAAGTAATAAAAAAATTCCTCTAGAAAAAAACGTATTTTTATTTCTATATAAGAACAAAATTACATTTATAGCAAAGACATAGCAAGCCACCGTTGACCATGCATTTGTATTGTTACTGAAGTAGCATAAAAAACCAAAAATATAAGGTCATATATCGAGCCTATACATCATGAGTCTACATATCATTGATCATATATATATCCTGTAAGAGCAGTAGTTTTAAATGCCGATGTATACAAATACAAAAATATCAAAAACTGATAAAACACAGAGTTGTTGTAAGGCGATCCGAGCATGTATAATAAAGCCAAAATTTCTGTCTAGTGAATCATAGCTAATCCATCAACGAACGTGCGATGGAAATATATGTAGATCTGACCCTACAAATGTTCCTCGACCTGCCAGGAACCCAATGGTAGTTGTGTGCCTTCCTTGGAAAGACAATTGGCCAGTCCATTGCGTTCCCTGAAAACATGAGTAAAGGTAATGTTGTCGAACCGATGCTTCAAATCCAAGGCATCAGCAAGTAAAGGATGTAGTCGCATAATAAAACAATGTTGTATTTCTTTCATCCAGTTTATAATGACCAAAGAATCCATGAAAACCTACAAGTGTGTACAACCCTTTTCCAAGGCGAAGAGCATGAGATTCTTGATGGATAGAAGCTCCGCATAGTTATTTGTACCATCCCCTAGGAAAATAGAGTACAAAAAGTAGTGATCTTTATACAAATAAAGAGATGCACCACCCCCCACAAGTCACAAGTTGACCCTGTGAAGCCCCATCAAACAATCCCCATGGCTTGCCCCTATCTATCTCTTCAAAACGAATCAATCCGACCCCCCCAGTCCTCCCGATCACAGGGAAGAAAACTAGGATAGCTACATAGTTTGCAGCAATGGCCTCAGGATGAGTAAATTTTTCCTGGAAAATAAGGGTGTTCCTAGCAAGCCATATTCCCCAAGATACAATAACCAGCAAACCCCTGTAATTTGAGTTTCGAGCATCTTTAAACCAAGAGGAGAAAGTTTCCTCCAAGGAGTCCCCCTACCAGACTCCAAGACCCTGGACACTACACAAAACGCAGTCCTAGACTTGTTGAACAAAACTACAACCGAGAAAAAGATGTCCTACAGTTTCAAAATAAATCAAGCACAATACACAGCGAACAGGCCCAGCCCAACCCTGGGACTATAGCACCTCCTAGGTAGGTACCTTATGTTCCAAAATGGCCCGGAATAAAATTTTTGCCTTCACTGGGAAACACAGCTTCCACAAGTGCGCCCACCACCAGCTGATCTCCCGATTAAAGCGGACCACGTTTTGCTGAATATAACCCGCCTTTGGGGAATAGGCCCCCAACGGGTGTAAATCCATATCAAGACATCCTCCTCAGCAGTAATCCAAACATGTGCCAGTCGGAGCCCATGAATGTACCTATTCCAACAATCCTAGTGTTCTGCCTCTAAACCAAGCCCAACACCCCCCAACCATCCATGATTCCAAATGGAGGTGGTAACCAAATCCACCACCTATGAGAGAAAGTGAACACCTCTCGCAACCAAAGGCATAATAGTCTCCACCGGTAGGATGTGGGCTCTCCCACTCCCAACCCAAGGGTCCATTTCCATATGCACCTAACGACCATCCCCAACTTTCCAAGCTAAACTGAAGCCAACCAGATCAGGAGCTTTGATCATCGCCTTCCAAATGATAGATGCTCCACCCCATGATCTTTTTTCCAGTCGAATCCACTCATAGATCAAAAGTGGGGTAATATATGTATGATCCACAGCCCGTGTCCATAGACTCGTTGAAGAGAGTGGCCTCCATGAGACCGTGGATGCCAACGCAGTAGAAAACAGATGAATATTTTTTATCCCCCATCCTCCCAGGTCCTTGGGAATAGAAATATGATCCCACTGACCCAAACCAAAGAGTGATGTTCCTTGTTACCTCTCAAAAGATAAGCAAAGCACAGCTTCCTGATTCCAATATCCCCTTCAGGATCCATGAGAGAGACATGCAATAGATTGGAATGGCTTCCAGAATGCTTTTAACAAGAACAATTCTTCCAGCCCTGGAAAGCCACCTATGACTCCATCCCTTGATACGTTTCTAAATCTTTGCAATGAGCCACATCTAGTCACCCTTTAGGTAAGCATTGGGTTTAAGCTGAAAACCCAGATACTTCAAGCCTAAATCCAAATCCTCGACCTGGAAAGAAAGCTTGTTCACCAAATATTGAATTTCCTCCCCCCCATGTTAGAAAGAGAAATAGTCGACTTCTATACATTAATCTCCATGCTAGTAGCCATTTGTTATAACTCCAACCCATTACATATACTTTCAACATCTCTACAGGACCCATCACAGAAAATAAGGATATCATCTACAAACAGTAGATGGGAGATGTATAAAGTATTAGAAATAGGTACCCCTTCGAACCCTCCCTGTCTTTTCGCATGGTCAATAAAGCGGCTCAGCCCTTCGACCACAAGAATAGAAGAGGAGATAATGGGCATCCCTGCCTCAGACCTCTTCCTACATGAAAAAAAGGGCTTGCTGATCCATTTATTAACACCACAAAAGAGACGAAAGTAATGCAAGACATAATCCACCTGATAAAATCAATACTAAACCCCATATGTGTGAGTAACATCCTCATATATAACCAGCAAACCCGATCATACGCTTTGGACAAGTCAATTTTAATAATAGGCCCCTTTAGCTTCCTAGTTTTCATACTGTGCGGACTCTCCTAAGCTACACCAATAGCTTCATGGATATGGCGCCCTTCCAGAAAGCCAAACTATTCTCCCTAAACACCCAAAGATAGGACCTCCTTAATCTGTCTTGCTATAGTCTTTGAGATGATTTTGTAGATGGAATTGCACAGGGATATCGGACTATATTCATCCTGAATAGCCGGCTCATCCGACTTCGGGATCAAGACCAGAAAAGTAGCATTAAAAGGTCTGTGAATGCATCCAACCTATTTGGACTCATTGACTACCTAGAGAAGATCTGCCCCCAAGGTTTCATAACACCCAAGAAAAAATTCAATCGTCCATCCATCAGGACCCGGGCTCTTATCTTTCTGAAAAGAGTGTAGAACTTCCATCAACTCTTTCTCACAGACCTCCATCATAAGCTTATGATTATCCTCCTGATCCACAAAACTAGGAAAAAATTGTGCAATTTGTACCACCTGAGCAATGTTTTCCCCTGGCCTCTGCCTAAAAATATTTTCAAAATGCTGGACCCCTACCTCATCCAACCCATCAAAAGAAGTAGCATGCTCCCCCATGGGGTTTTGTAGACCCCAAATCGTATTAGATATATTTCTCCCTTCTGCATATGCCTAGAAGAATTTAGTATTCTCATCACCACACTACAGCCATAGGGCCCAACTCTTTAATCTCCAAAACTCTTCCATATCCCCAAGTAGTTTTCTCCTTCGTCCTTCCAGGATGATAACTTCCTCCTTGATAGCATTCGATCCAACCCCAAAACCTCCCCCTACCCCAGACAGGATTGTGTTGAGTCTCATCTCGCAATCCCGTAATTCAGCCACTTCCCTCTCTTGCTTGGCCTGTGCCCATAACATAGTGGCTTTCTTTATTCTGCACAAGTTATGCATAAAATGTCACCTAGTAAATCTATCCCTCTCCAAAACAAAAGGCACCCATTCCGCACAAACCAAGTCCCCAAAAGTATTGCATCAAGACAACAAGGGTTGAACTTAAAAGGGCTAGGAGGCTTTCTCCTTCCCCCCCTAAACTCTAGCATAATCCGGCAATGATATTTGTCACGCCCATTAGAAACACATTATCTGATTAATTCCACAGAGTCCATAACCCCCTCCGANGGCTTTCTCCTTCCCCCCCTAAACTCTAGCATAATCCGGCAATGATATTTGTCACGCCCATTAGAAACACATTATCTGATTAATTCCACAGAGTCCATAAACCCCTCCGACACCAGGAAACGATCCAGCCACTTTGCCACCCTATCCTCCCCAATCTGTTAGTTTCTCCAAGTAGGAGTAATATTGACAGGGTTTATGTCCAGCCACTCCTTCTGAACCAGACCATTCAAGAAATATTTTGATAAAACATTTGGCACCACCCACGGGCTTCAAACTTCCCCCGCCCCCAGAGAAAAAATTAGATCCCCTCCTAGAACCAACTCACTTTCATCCAACATTGGGTTATTGAAAACCCTATCCTAGAAATTCACCCTATCCTAATACGACCCATAGATATTCAGGATCGTAACCACCCGACCTAGTTCTGGAATAAACAACACCATCCCCAATCCAGAAACAATGCCCCAAATATTCTCACACCTGCAAACCCTAGACCACCAACCAGAGGCTAGATCCCTTGACCAACCATTAGCATCAATAGCAGTAAAATCCCAATCAAGAAGCAAATATTTCAAATCTCCCACCATAGCATCATAGTTACCCATAGTTTCTTGTATCAATAAAATGTCAGGTGCCAAGACATCAACCAGATGCTTAAGTGACGATTTTTTGGAAGGGCTCGTTAACCCACGACAATTAAAGGATAAAAGTTTCATGGCAAACTCCCCTCCAGGGCATTCTTTGCTCTAAGTACTCAGTGAATAGAAGACTGCCTGCCGCAAGCCACCTCCCTCCTAGTTCGATCTTCAGCTATAGAAAGATGTGATTTCCTACCCCTCCCCTACGAAGAGACCATAGAATTATCTAGGAAGGAATACATCCTCCCCCTAGAAAATCAGCAGAGTATATCTCCCTATTGCGTAGATTATAGTGGATGTTACGCCCTTCCGACGAACTAGAGGCTGGTGACACCAATGAAGGGGTGAGTGAAGAAATAAACCTAGGTAACGAGCACTGCATAGTGCTGAACCTATATCCACCTATAGAAGGACCATCAAACCCTCCTCACGGAGCACCACACACCGACGATCCCACACCAATAGCCTCATCATGCACCCCATTCGCATCAACACCCACAGATCCAAAATTAGAACAAAAAAAACTCGGAGGTAAAGAAGTAGTCATACCAGATGGTGAGGAGTCCGCAACATGATGAACATGTGTAGGAGACACCTAGTGGCCCAGCCCAGTCTCATTCGTGTCTGCCTGAGGTTCAATAGACACCGCCACTGGAGGAGTCTACATCCTATCCATACCTGGTTCCGCCCCCCCAAAAGTTGGTTCCACCACATCCCCCTCACTCAGCAATGAACCACATCTCTTCCCCTTAAAAGGATGGGGACAAGAAGATACCAAGTGTCCATATGCATGGAATCTATGGCATCGAAAACGAACACCCCCGTAATCCAGGGGCTGATAGAATGGTCCATAAGGCTCAGCCATCAGTCCATTATTAAGGTCAAGGAAAACCATAACCTGTGCCATAGTCCACCGCCCCTTCTGTAGGGAGGAGAAATCAACCATCACATATTCCCCAAGAAAATTACCCACCATTTTGAAGCGCCCTTTCATCCAATATTCCATCAAAAAACCAAGGAGTCGAACCCAGATGAGCTCCTTTTCCACCACTTCCTTCCCGGCATCAAAAAGAGGTGTCCATAGCTTTAAACAAACATGAATACCTGCCATGCACCAAACATCCTACATAACCCAATCCACATCCTATTTAGTCGCAAATCCAAAGGAAAACCATCCCCGTGCCAAATTTGTAATCCTAGGGAAAGATGAAATATGGATTCCCCAAGAGTCAATCACCCAAGAAATAACGAAAGATAGACCAAAACGCCTCCCATGAGCATGACCAACCACAGTAAGCTCAGAGAATTCCACCTCCCGGTCCATCTGAATTTCTGCACCGAAAACAAGTCTAACCTACTGAGGCTACAACCTAAGACACTTTGTCGATGCCCTACCGATCTTTTGACACCCCACAAAGGAGGGCATACACTCAGAAAAGGGGGTTGTATGAGGCACATGGGAATAAGTGCCTGCACCTCCACTCGCCACACCAGTTTCATGCAGGACTTTCAGGATCTCCCCAAACCCTGATCCTATGGCATGTTCCAGCAAAACCGCGCCTGAAACCAGAAAGGACCCCAGAGAGAAAGGTTCTGACCTGCCTGCTAGAGAGTAAACCCCCGCCACGACCCCCATAGGAACAGAAAAAACCCTCGAAACTTCCCTCGTGGAAGCCAGGGGTAGGTACGCTAAGGTTCCCACCTTAGAGACCAAAACCCCATCAGAATCCAGAAGAACCTCCGATCAAAAAACCATCCCTTCTCCAACCCCCACGCAAGCACCCATATCAAGGGGGAAACTACTCACACCCAACCCCCAACTGGAATCCCCCACCAATCCGGGGAGACATGCACATAAACCACTTCCCAACGCAGTAAAGCCAAGAATATCCTTCCCCATGCCCATGGAATCATCCCCCCTTTCTGATTGTCCACCCCCGACAGCTGGACCCCACCCCAAGCCCATCTGACCCCATAAGATCCGATGCAGCAACCAACTCCGCCCTCGCCAAAAACGTCGAAACCTGTGTAGAAATCCGAGGTGTAATCCACCTCTTACTCCTCCGTCACACTCCATGATTCTCCAGCTGCCATCACCCCACACATGGGCAAAAACAACATCCATTTGGAGCAGATCGAAAGCTATCGCTCTAGGGTTTACCCTACGCCGCTATGGCGTGGAGGCGGCAACAACTTAGAGTAGCTGAGGGTCTGGTAGCTTCACGGGGTGGAGCGTTGTGGGTGGAGGTGAACTGGGGTGGCGAGCTGTGGGCGGATGAAGTAATAAATTACCCTGCTAGGATGTGAAATTTTTTAAGCAAAATATTAATTTAAATTTTAAAATTTTAATTTTTTTTCGTAACTTGACACGTGTTCTCTGTACTAAATATTTCATTAATGATAATGATAATGTATATGTGTGTGTTTATACATTGTGTTATTAATAAGAAATACTTTGACTTATACATACCTTAAATATATATACTAATTACTAATTTATAAATTTTAAAAATTAAAACTAATTTCTTCTATTAATATCTAAAAAAATTATCAATGTATTATTATAACAAGATATTATTAAAAAATAAAAAATAAAAAATTTAAAATAACTAAAACTAAAAAAACTAATCATAAATTATTAATTATTAATAATATTAAAAAAAACTTATTTTTAAAACTTAAAAAATTATTAATTATTAATTATTAATAATATTAAAAAAAAACTTATTTTTAAAACTTGAAAAAACTAATAAGCAATTATTAATTAATTATTAAAAACCTACATATTTTTTTTAATAGAAACTTTAAAAGGTTTTATATAAAACAAGCTGTGCATAGCCATTCATTATAGAAAAAAGCGGGAACGGAGAGTTCTTGTAGTTCAAAAAAGGAGTAAACAAAACTAGTCCATGAGAATGACCAAAAAAATCCACACAGATTTTTTACAAAACTTCTAATACCTGGGGTAGTGTAAACCCTTATAAACTGCTGACAAAGAAACAATTAAAAACCTAAGTATTAATTATTAATAAAAATTTAATTAATAGCTAGTAATTATTAAAAAAAATTAAAAACAATGAAAAAATTAGAAACTAAAATTTATTCTTTTTAATATAATATCATCATTAATTATACAAAATAATTTTTATAATGTATATATCAATTATACCAAAGATAACTACGCCTAAAGCATGGTTGCTGTAAAGATACCATGACTTGGTTAAACCATTAGGGTATTAATGAAAATGACATTTTGCATAACAATGATAATGTCAAAAATATGATTACTTCTAAGTTTAAAGAGAAATTTTGGTGTGAGGAAAATTTAGCGGTTAAGAGAAAATTAAGATACTATAAGGAGGTCATTAATCCTAACTTGGAAGATCATAAGTATCTCTCGGTAGTAACTAGATCACAGAAGAAAATTAATATAGCCAAGATTAGAACAAACTCTCATGAACTAATATAGCAAAACAGGGCGTTGGTCTATTCCTAAAACTCCAAGGGCAGAAAGGGTTTTTCATCTGTGTGATTCTATGAGCATTGAGGATGAAAATCACTTTCTCCTAGAGTGCCTTTCTTACGTCAAACTTATTGCTATGAGAATGCCACTCTGATGAACAAAAATACATATAATAAATAATCACTAAATAACTATTATATAATTAATAATAACTATTAAATATCAATATTAATTATTAATATTAATATATATTGATATTAATAATTAATAATTAATTAATAGTTATTAATAAACTATTCTAAAATGACGCATCCTTTCATGGATAGTATCCAAAGTGCCTTTACGATTAATATATATATGGAACTCACTTTGTAATCTATCATCATATCTATTTTATCAATCTTTATATATATTAATGGATTATTTATATTTTAGAAAGTGGAATTTCGAGAAGTTACAGTAAATGGTATTTTTACCGTTATAGTGGTGTCAGAGCTAAACGGCCCTTGGCCATTATTTACACTTAGTGTAAATTTAGTTTTTAGGGTTTCCCTAAAATATAAAAGTAAAACAAAAAAATGGTAAAAAGTGAAACCCTAAAATATAAAAGTAAAACAAAAAAATGGTAAAAAGTGAAACCACCTGTGGTTTCTTAAAGTGGGTTTGGGTTTGAATATAAAAGTGCATAATAATTACTAGTAAAGAGCAAGTGAGATTTGAACTTAGGTGGGGAATGTAACACTCTTTCCTCCCAACCACCCAATCTACACACATTTTACAAAACTTAAGGGGAAAAATAATAATAATAAAGTGCATAATAATTGCTACTAAGAAACAAGTGAGATTTGAACTTAGGTGGGGAAGGTAACACTCATTCCTACCAACCACCCAATCTACTGGCATTTTAAAAAACTATTGGAAAAAAAATAAAAGTTAAGGACTAGAATTTGGAAGGTGAAAATTTTAACGCATATAAAGAAGTAAAGTCCAAAATAAATAAATAAAATTTCGACACAAACAAAAGAAAATGGAGTGTTATAGGGAAAAACAAGAAATATTTCCAAGCAATTTAAAAACTTATGTCTCAATGATAAATAAAATAAAAGGAACTATTAGAGCGAACGTAATAATTATATTAGTGATGAATTTGCTAATGAGTTAGTGATTCCGAGGACAAATATAAGTGAAAGGCTAGACTTTTCGAATAACAAAAAGTATGCAATAAGAAATTTTCAATGGAACATTGGAGATTATACTGGTGATTCGCAATTTATAGTTAAATCCTTGTGGAGTAGTAACGGTGACCTAGTTTTGGGATTACCGTGGCTAAAAACATTGGGGACTTTTATCTTAAGTGCTGAAAAAAAGTTTCTGACATTCCCCTACAAAAATAAAAAAATCACATTGTCGGACATTAACATGAATACAGAATCAGAGGTTGCATCATCTAAAGAATTCAAAGAAATATCAAAGATGTTGTCACAAGGAAATGAGAAATCAGTACAGATGATACATAACGATTTCAATAATGTTATTGCAGGTAAAGAAGAAGAGATCTCTCATCTAAGAGATCATAACCAGAAATTACTTCTGCAAATCAAGAAGGCAAAGGATAAGTTTCAACGCAATCAACAGTTTGAAGAGGAGAATTGAGATCTTCAAAAAAAATTATCATGCAAAGATGAAGAAGAACTCTTACACTTGAAGAAAGTTAATCAGGACATGCTTATACAAGTTAGGAAGCTAAAGCAAGAAAATAAATCTTTACAAGAAAAGCTAGATTGCAAGAGATTAAGTGTCGACAAAGAAACGATGACTAACATAATAGAGAAGTCATCAAAGGCTCAAATTCAAACATCAGAAAAGGGAAGCAATGCAAATCTCATAAATGTTCAAAAGAATAATCTTATTGTCACATCGCTACAAGCATCAACCGAAAATGGTTCTGAAAAACACAAAAATCGTTAGAAGAACCAAAAGTTGAAGTTCCAGTAAACACTTCACATGCGATTCGAGTTCCTTATCACCGTCCAAATCACAAGAGCCATTATGATAGATGAAAAAATCAAAAGGAAAATTACCAGTATTATTCCTACAAAGAGCAAAGACAAAATCGACAACTCTCGACAATCGATCTGCAAATAATTCCATTAAGGGTATATCTCGGATGGACGACTTCACAAATGACGCAACATTTCCGCACAATGTTTAAAAGAACGTATCATCTTATTTCATCAAATGTTGCAACCACCAACACACAACGTCATGAGAAAGCGTTACGAGCTAGAACAAGGGATAAAGTCTTCCATAATTGTGCTTTGAGGACAAAGCAATTTTAAGGGAGAGGCAATGTAATGAACAAAAATATATATTATATATAATCACTAAATAACTATTATATAATTAATAATAACTATTAAATATCAATATTAATTATAAATATTAATATATATTGCTATTAATAATTAATAAATAGTTATTAATAAACTATTCTAAAATGACACATCATTTCATGGAGAGTATCCAAAGTTCCTTTACGATTAATATATATATGGAACTCACTTTGTAATCTATCATCATATCTATTTTATCAATCTTTATATATATTAATGGATTATTTATATTTTATAAAGTGGAAGTTTGAGAAGTTACAGTAAACGGTATTTTACTGTAAATCAGAATTATGGCAAAGTCTAAATCAGAATTGCAGTAGTAGAAATTTACAAAGTATTTGACATGACGAAGTTGGACATTTCTAAGGAATTAATGAGTAAAAAATATACCAATCAGAATCTAGAAAGCCAAAAAATCATGAAAGATGCAGTCGAGAATAACGAAGAAATAAAACGATTAAACAAAATCATCAAGGACAAAGATGACAAAATTACGCAAATTCAGACAAAAGTAAGATGCCAAGAAGCAGAGAATTGTCGCCTTTAGCAACAGATTGAGGAACTCCAACAAAAAGAGGAAGACTCAAGAAAAGCACACAAGTTGGAAATTACAAAAGTCTATAACACATTAACAAGTAATACTGAAGAAATATACCGATTAAGAAACCATAATAAATTATTAGTTACGAAGATCAAGAAGTTAAAGAGTACCAAGAAGGTAGACAGCTCGAATGAAGATATCGAAGGAAAAGTCCTAGAAAAACAAGAAGAATATCAATGCCTTCTAAATCTTAATCAAGAACTAGAGAAAGAAATCGAGAAGTTAAAAGAGGACAAAAAGTGGCAAGATGAAAGGTTTGAGAATATTCATAGTAAAAACAATCTACTGGAGAACAAAATAGCGCAAATCCATAGAGAAGCATCCAAACTCTCCTAAAAACAAAGCCAGGTCGAGGAAATGAAGGAAGTCCTCACCATAGTTAAGAAGGAAGAAAAACAAACAACACATACGCCTTACAGACATCCAAATTATAATTGTCATTTTGACCAATGACAGGGTCAAAATGAGAATTCACAAAAGAAGCTATCTAATCACAGCAAAAGAAGCTATGCAACCCATTTAATACCCCTATTCTCCTTTTCTTTTTTAGGCCGATGGATAGACTACCTGAAGTCCGACTTGCATTTATTGGACATGGGCCATACAGGTATAAAGATGCATACTCTTACCCAAGAGTATGCATCTTTATACCTGTATGGCCCATCTCCAATAAATGCAAGTCAGACTTCAGGTAGTCTATCCATCGGCCTAAAAAAGAAAAGGAGAATAGGGGTTTTAAATGAGCTGCATAGCTTCTTGTGTTGTGATCAGATAGCTACATGACTTTGGGACTTAATTTAGCTTGTTTAATGTATAAGAATACCAACATTTTAAAAAATCCCAAATTCTTTTCAACTCCAAGGTGTCCCACATGTATAATTAGTGGCATCCCACATCTACAATCAGTGTATAATCACTAAATAACTACTATATAATTAATAATCAAAAGGTTAACAATGCTATCAAGGTGTCGGGATTGATCAGTCGAGCTTTGCGATTAGGGCTCGAAGGAGGATGACGTTTGCTGCTGCCGCTGCCTGCGTGCCTTCTCAGGCCGCGCCGCCGTGGCCTCTCTAGGGGGGGGGGAGCCCCCTCCCTCCTCCCCATTCTCTGCAGAAGATGCATTCCGTAGACTACTAAGGCCCCTCTGGAAGAAACCGGTGGCCCATGAGGTCCCGAAATTTATCAAGAAAGGAGATGCAGTACCCGAAATCGCGTTGCCAGAGGAACCTTCGATCAAAATAGCTCTAGCTCTTACTGAAAGAGGTTTGGTTGGGCAATTCATGGGACTATGGCCCTCACCAAAAACTATGGACGATTGGATTCAACGTAACTGGAGACCCCATCTGAAGCATAGTGTCACCTGCTACCCGGTGGGCAGAGGTTTCTTCGTCTTCGAATTCATCTCCAAAGAGGACCGTGATCTTATTTTCCGAAGCGGCCCCTATTTCATGGGCTCTCAAGGTCTGTACCTTAACAAATGGTCTCCGGACTTCAATCCCACTGTTGATGTTCCCAAAGAGGTTCCGGTCTGGGTTAGGCTCCCCAATCTTCCGATCCACTGTTGGAACATTCAAGCTCTGGAAAAAATAGGAAATACCCTAGGACGCTTCATTGATAAAGATGAGCCCAAAGGCCAGTATTGATGTGCCTGAATATGTGTTGAAGTGGATCTGGAAGCGGGGCTACCAGAGGTCGTCAAGCTCTCGGTAGGCTCTTGGAACCATTTCCAGAAACTAGACTATGAACAGCTTCCATTTAAGTGCCGGCACTACCATGAACACGGACACTTTCAACGTAACTGCCCGAAATCCCAGCCGGTAGAAGAAGGGGAGGGATGACAGAGGGTAAAAAAAGGCAAGGCTCCCTCCAATATGAATGACAAGAGAGCAACCAGCACTGCTCAGAAATCAGATCCTAAAGTCCCACCGAAAGATCCAGTCCAGCATCAACCTGAGAAGCCGTATCCAGTTAACTCGGTCCAAGGGGCAAGCACTTCTGCTTTGAATGACCCAGACCCTCCTCTGCTTATAATCATTCCGGAAGCCACTCCCCTTGAAACCACAAGCCCCAAGGAGATACCCGTCATCCAAGCTGCGAATTCGTTGGAGCCAAGGGAAATCCCTTCCCAACCTGAATCTGCGAACCCTAGGGCTGAGAGCCCTCCTATCCGTGAAGAAACTCGAGAAGTGGATGAGGAACCTTCAGCAGCTGAATATGATCCAGGAGGATTCTCAGATGAATGAGCCACCGAGTCGAGTAGCTCGCATGCAACCCCAGTCAAGAACCCAAGGGGCCGGAAATCCAAGAAAAAGCAAAGGGAAGAAAAGTCTTATGTAGATGTCTTGCAGGGCTCCCAAAAAACCCTCAAAAGTATGATGAATACAAGATCGAAGATAGGCTAGGACTCTAAAGGGGCCGCCCCCTTTCAAAGTAAATAATGAGGTACATCTCCTGGAACTGTAGAGGACTAGGCAGTACCCAGAAAACTGAAGCAATGAAAGATCTGGTTAGAATCAATAAGCCGGAGATCCTCCTCGTCCAGGAGACAAAATTGGAAGGTGACTTTGCCCTTCAAGCTGGAAATGTATTTTGGAAAAAAGGCCTTGGAAAAGCTGTGAGTTCCAGGGGAGCCTCGGGAGGCCTAGCAACATTTTGGGACTCCTCCAAGTTTGATTTGCTTTCTGTTCACAGTACTATGCACTGGATCTTCACCATCTTCATCCATAAAGATTCGGGCCATCATGTAAGTTTGTTCAACCTTTATGTTCCTATCTCAATGGCAGAAAAAAAAAAGAGTGCTGGGAGTCCATTGATTCGTTCCTAAGTGCTCACATGCCTAGAAATATTATCATTTTAGGAGATCTAAACGTCACCTTAGCAGCCTCTGAGAAAAAAGGGGGTTCCATTGTGAGAGACCCTTCCCGGGAATGGGCTGAAGATATCATTCTCGGCTGGGACCTCGTTGATATCAAACCCTCCAAGGGTAAATTTACTTGGACCAATAAAAGACTAGGGCCTGGGCACATTGCAGCCCGTCTTGACAGGTTTCTGGTGCATTCATCCTTTCTCTCTCTGGGGCTTCATGCGTCCTCCAAAATTCTTCCAAATTGTGTCTCCGATCATAAGCCTATCCTCCTTGATCTTATCTCTGAAGAAAACCTGGGGCCCATTCCCTTTAGATTCAACCCCCTTTGGATCCATCAATAAGGCTTTTACCAGCTGGTCTCTAACTCCTGGAACCAAAAGATTACTGGGAATCCTTCCTTCATCTGGGAAGAAAAGCTCAGATGGCTTAAGCATGAACTTAAATCCTGGGAAAATATCCTCCCCTTCCCGGTTTCTTACCGTAAATATGCCCAAGCTACCTTGGAAAGCCACCAAATCCTCATGGAGTCCGCCCCTATCACTGATAGTATCTCCCGGACTGAATGCAACCTTCAAAAAGCTTACTTCAAAGCTTGCAGGGTAGAAGAAGAGTACTGGCGTCAAAAATCCAGAAGCCTTTGGTTAGTAAGTGGTGACAAAAACACCGCTTACTTTCACAAGCAAGCTGAATCTAGGAAAAATTTCAAAACTGTGAAAGAAATCACTCATCAAGGCAATCTAATAAAATATTTTGAAGGCATTAAACAAGCAGCCTTCTCCCATTTTCATGACCTCTTCTCTGCTCCTCTTACTGAGCCTCTAGACCCCTCTGCTCTTCCCATTTCCCTTATCCCCAATTTGGCTCAATCCCCCGATAATGATCTTCTCGCTGCCCCTGTTACCATGAAAGAACTCAAATCTGCTCTATCTTATATGAAGTCGGACAACGCTCCTGGCCCAGATGGTTTCACAGCCAGATTTTTTTCTTCTTGTTGGGATACAATTAAATATGACCTTCTGAGGATGGTCAGGAACTCCCAAATTCATCACAAGCTGGGTGGGAGCACTAACTCCTCTTTCCTAGATCTGATCTCGAAGGAGAGAGGGGCTTCCAGCTTCACCAGGTTCCGTCCTATCTCCCTCTGCAATACCGGCTACAAACTGGTTACTAAGATCATAGAAAATAGGCTAATTTTTTTTTTGCCAAGGATCATACCTGAGAATCAAGGAGGGTTCATAAAAGGCAGGAAAATCCTTGAAAATGTTATCCTTGTCCAAGAGGCCATTCACTCCAGCGTGAATCAGAAAGAGAAAGGCATGGTAGTAAAGCTAGACCTTGCCAATGCATTTGACAGGGTAAGATATGACTATCTCTTCATGGTGATGGAGAAATTTGGGTTTTCCTCAGATTTCATTGACTGGATTAAAGGCTACATCTGTGCCCCCTGGATAGCCCCTCTAGCCAATGGGAGATCGACAAATTTTTTCTAGGCTTCAAGAGGGCTGCGACAGGGATTCCCCCTATCTCCGCTCCTCTATGCCATTCAGGCCTCCGTTCTCAGTTTCCAGCTCAACAACTGTCAGCAAATCCAGTCCCTACCTGGTCTTCGAATGGCTCATAATGTCAAATACATTAACCACGCCCAGTTTACAGATGATACGCTGCTTCTGGGAGGTGTTGGTATCCAATCTACAAGGAGCTTCAAGAACGAACTTGAAACCTATATTCAAATCTCAGGAAGCAAAATCAACCTGCAAAAAAGCAAAATCTATTGCTGGAACTGCACTGTTGCAGAAATGGGAAGAGCCTCTAGACTACTGGAAATGGAAGGCTCGCAAAGCTGGGACTCCTTGGGGTCCCGATCTTCAAATCTGCCATCAAACCAGCGAATTGAAATCCCATCATTGACAAGTTAAAAGCAAAGATCCAGAATAGGGGAGCTAGTTGGCTGACTCTGGCAAGAAAATTGGTGCTAATGAAATCGGTTCTTTCCAGCATCCCAATCTATCAAACTTCCATTCTTCTGGCACCCACCTCTGTCATCGATAAGATTGAAAGCATTCTCAAAAAAATTCTGTGGGAAGGGGGAAAAGGAAATCTGAAAAAAACATCATCTTGTCAGCTGGGAAAAAATTAAAAAACCTTACAGTGAAGGAGGCCTCCAAATCAGAAGTATTCAAGATCAGAACTTAGCTATGGGAACAAAGCTCCTCTGGCAACTAATCTCCGAGAGATCAAGCTGGAGCAAAAAGGTCCTGTGGAAAAAATAATTCCCCGGATAGCGGCTGCAGTGTTTAGATAATAACCCTCCCCACAACAAAGGCACCCCAATTTATAAACTTTGTATCAAAGTCTTGGATCACTTCATATCTATGTTGTACTGGATTCCTGGAAACGAAAAAAAAAAAATCAATGTCTGGAAAGACTCAATCCTAGGAGACGAGCCTCTGGGGAAAAATCTTGAAGTGCAGAATATAAAACAATGGCTCAAAGATCAGCATGTGTCCACCTTGTGGGATCTCTCAGTCTTAGACTCCGACAATTGCTAGATCGACTGGAAGTTAAGTGGCCATCCTCCCTGGCTTGAAGAAGAAGCAAAGACTCTTGCCCATCTACTGCAAGGCAAAGCCCCCCTTAATCAATCAGTGTGTGACAAAAGAGGATGGGGGTCAAAATCTGGAGCTTACACCCCGGCTGAAGGCTACCGCTCCTTTCTAGCTATTCCTCATGTAGCTCCAAATCCTACCCATTGGAAGTTTGTTTGGTCCACTCAGTCCATTCCGAAAGTGGACCTCTTTTTCTAGAATGTAGTGCAGAGAAGTATTCTCACTGCTAAAAACCTCAGGAAGAGAGGTCTGGAAGGGCCCTCAATCTACCCATTGTGTAAAAAAAATGAAGAAAACCTTGATCATCTCCTGATTTCCTGCCCTTTTTCAAGAGAAGTGTGGAGAGAAGCCCTCTCCCTGGATCACTCTAAATTTTCTGTGCCTAACTTAACAGCAGAAATCTTCCCCAAATGGGCTGAGTCCTCTCCCTTTCACCTCTCCAAAAAGGCCCTCCTCAAAGCGACCTGGATGTTAATCCCGAAGTTCATTATCTGGAAACTGTGGCTCGAAAGGAACAACTGGCTCTTCAGAAATGTGGATAACCCTCCTGCAAAGGTCGCCCTAAAAGCAAGAATTTTCCTTGGAGAGGCTCTGGATCATAAGCTGGGACTCAGCAATGCTCAACCTTTGAATGATTTGGAATCTACTTGGCTTTCCACCATCACTTCTATTGCCCAAAATTCTCCCATTGTTAGGAAACCAAAGCTAGCTGAATGGGAAATTCGCCTGGAAGAAGCTGAGTTTATTAAATGGAGGTGCTCATTGGGGGTTCATTGTTTGTTTTTTGATGGGGCCTCAAAAGGCAACCCATGCCCTTCGGGTGGGGGAGGAGTGATCCTCTTCCCCTCTGGATCCACCCGATCCTCCTTTGCCTAGGGACTGGGAGTGGAATCTAACAACTTTGCTGAATTTTATGCCCTGTGGCAAGGCCTCAGGCAAGCTATTATGCTCAACATTCGGAATATCTCTGTGTTTGGTGACTCTAGAATAGTTGTCCAGGCCATCTGCACAAAGTCTCGGCCTACTAGCCTCCCTATGAAGCGTATATTCCAGAAAATACTGATCCTAGCTGGTAAGTTCCAATCTATAAGCTTTTTTCATATTTTACGTCACCTCAACAGTATTGCAGACCTCCAGGCCAATCATGCCACGATCCTGAGCATGGGCACTATTACAAAAAATGGGACTGAGTCCTTCTGCACCATCCCCTAACATTGTCTGGTCGTTCTTGTCCTCTGCGATCTCCTGATTCTCTATAACGAGGCTCTCCTATTATTCTCTTGCCCCTCTTTGCCCTTTGAATCCCATGATCTTTCCTTCTTTCCTTGGTATTGTGGAACCGGTGACTATAGCTCGCCCTCAAATCTGCCTTTTAATATTGATTGCACCTCCTTCCCTCTTGTGAACTATCCTCTCGCCTATGTTCTCGATCCTCTGCTCCTCCCTCCACGTCATGGCTACTATGGGACTGCTTAGGATTTAAAGAAAGGCTGGCCTATCTGGAATAAGCTTTTAAAAAGACTCAAGTTCATCTCAAGGCGCAGGTCTGCATGCTTCTTCTCTACTCAAGTTCTGAAGGGGATAGTTTGTACTCCTTCATCATCGAGCTGGATCTCAAGAAAGATTTTGACTCCTACTCAGAGGGAAACGATGAGCTCAAAGAATATGTCTCCCACTACTCAAAGATGCAGCAGTCTACTTTGGAGATTTCTACGTTGATTTAATGCTTTGGAGGTCGCTGTCAAGAAATTCCCCCCCAAGCTCGATTTTAAGCCGGTTTCAAATGACTTATGGTCTGCCTTTCAAGCTCTTCCATCTGTCAATGTGGTTGCAGGTCCTTTGCTCTGTTTTTCATGTTTTCCAATGGCGTTATAGTCTTCTCTGGTTCTCATTGAAACTACTAGCAGGCCGTTGCTCCCCTTAGGCAGGCTGGAAATTTGTTTGCTCCTTTTATGTTTTCTGGTTTCTGTCATTTATGTCAGAGCAGTTGGCTACGCTCAAAGAATCTACCAATGTAATTTAGCCCCCAGAAGCTGTTTTTTCGGCTCTTTATTAATCTACCCATAAGTTATTGTCAAAAAAAAAACTACTATATAATTAATAATAACTATTAAATATTAATATTAATAATTAATATTGATATTTAATAGTTATTATTAATTATATAATAGTTATTTAGTGATTATTTATTATATATATTTTTGTTCATTAGTACAACCACTAAAAAAATAAGGCTACTAGTTGGACTCAAGGGGTTGCTAATAGTTGGACTAAAGCAACACAATACGTAGAACTTACGAAAACATAACAGGTCTAATAACAACAAGTTTTGATGGAGTCGGATGCTTCCATCTGGATCATCAAAGTGGATTTTTGTCAATATGAACCATACCCTTGTCTGGCATTGATCTAGTGGCATGTAATCAATTGAGGCTAAACCAATCCATATGTCAGTGACCCATCCATGTGAACAAGAATAACTCTCTACATATCTAGATCGAATTGTTTCTCTGGCTAGGTGAAATCCATTTCAATTAGTTTTTATATGACAGGTAGGATGCCATATCAATGAAAGTCTACAAACAATAGGTATTGGGTAACCAGGGCTTCATGTTTGGTGCCAACTTAGTTCACATATTGATATCACATATGGTAACAACTTGTCTTAATATCATCTGTTGGGAACATGGGAAACATAATCTCTCACATATGAAGGTCGACTTATCTCTTGTGTTTGTGTGAAGGGTACTTCTCCCTCTCATTCGGTGGATCAATAGGTAACTAAATTTTCCCCATCGCTTTCCCATCCGGCTTCTCATCCTTGGGTTAACCCCGACTACCCTAAATTGAGATTACGATTTTAAAAAAGAATCCACATTAGATCTAAGTTTCATAGTATTTGCTACAATACAAACCTTTATAACCTCCTAACTTGCCAAAACTATAGTGAGCTTGGAAAGTTCTTGGAAAGCTTTTTTAGCACAGGAACAAGATTTTAAAGTAAACCAAGTATTGTCCTTCTTAAGGTCCGATAGACCAAAGTTGGTCTTAGTGGACGTTAATCATCATCAACAAAATCAATTTTATAAAATATAACATGATCTTATTTATATAAAACATAATCTAATTTTATGGTAAGGACTAGTTGCTTTGCAGCTATTACTCTTGTTTCATATGTTTTTAAATATAAAATTATATTTCAACCAATCAAAATCAGAATTTTTGTTTAGTATTATGTAAGAATTTTATTTTTAAATTGTAAATAAGAGATTCATTAATAAAATGGGTATAAACTACTACTTGGAATATCCAAAATCAAAGTTATTATATCACTACATTTTAATAAATTATCATGTATTTATTAAATCATCCCTTTTTTGTATGTTCACAAAGTTTATGTATCCAATAATTTTTTTTTTTTTGTCATTAGTGCTTCTCTTTGGTATGGGCACACCAATGTTCACTATAAGAAAAGTTGCATTGAAGCTAATCCTTGGTAAAAGTGCATCGATGCTTCTTTACTATAGGTGCACTAGTGCTCCATTACCAATGCGCACTAGTGTGCTTTTGGAAAAAAAAACATTAGTGCTTCTCTTTGGTGAAGGCAGACCGGTGCGTCTTTGGTATAAGTGCACAGGTGCATCTTTGGTATAAATGCCTTGTTGCATCTTTATCAGAAGCGCACTGGTTCATCATTGTAAGAAGCACACTGGTGCATTTTTTGCAGAAGCACACCGGTGCATTTTTAACAAAAGCTCACAGGGGCATCTTTGACATAAGTGCATTGGTGCATTTTTTACAGAAGCGCACCAGTGCATCTTTGACAAGAAGCACACCAGTGCTTATTTGATAGAAGTGCACCGATGCATCTTTGTCATAAACGCACGGCTGCATCTTTGGAAGAAGCGCACTGGTGGAAAAAAAACTTCGCTAAAACCTCTATCTACCAATATTTTATAGTTATAAAAAAATTTCGTAAAATCCTTCACTAAAACATCTGGTACCATTGGTGGAGGTTGTAGTTGAGGTTTTTTTTGAAAATTTTAACCAATCTTGTAACACTAAAAACCTCCGTTGTAACCTCCACTACAAGACCTTTTCCTTGTAGTGTTATTCATAATGTCTTATTTCGTTTGCTTCCAACTATATTTTATTTCAAATAATCAAAATTATAATTATCATTAATATTCTACAAGTATTTCCAATTTTTTATATTGTAAACCAATGATTCATTAATAAAAAAGTGTAAGAAATAAAAGTGATGCAATCACTATATTTTAATAATCATGTATTCATTAAATTCAATCGATCGATATTACATAGTCATAAAATTTATTACATAAAAATCAAATTAATTGTAAACATAACTTAAAATATTTATAAATTATTAGCTATAAATATATTTTTTTGATAATGAAATAATAATCAATTTATTATTTCATATAACTAGTTCTATATTTTACCTTTGTATCACCAATGCTCATCTTTAATCCTAGAGCACCAACATCAGTGATTCATTATGCTTTGGGTGCATCAATGTTCCTCTTTAATCCTATAACACTCGCCTTAATGTTTCACTTTGGTGTGGGTGCAACAGTACTCATTTTTTAGGTATAGGTGCATTAGTGTTCTTGTAAGCTATAATTCATTAGTACTCCTCTTTTAGGAATGGGCATATTGGTACTTCACTTTGGTATTGGAGCACCAACACTTCTATATCCTTGGATCATCGATGCTCAAAATGGCCTTGGAGCACCAACAATTCACTTTGGTATTGGTACTACTCAAAATGGCCTTGGAGCACCAACACTTCTATATCCTTGGATCATCGATGCTCAAAATGGCCTTGTAGCACACCAATGCTTCTATATCCTTAGAACACCAATTCTTTCTAATGTATAACACAAACCACTGCATATTAAATAGTTGTACACAAGTGCACTAATAAAAAAAACTTCATTAAAACCTCCAACTACTTAAAATTTTTAGTTTTACTAAAAATCCATTAATACCTTTAATACCAATGGGTGATTTTTTTAGAATTTTTTTTAATTCTCAATATTATAACACTAAAACCTTTTCAAAAACATCCACTACAAAGTTTTTTCCCAGTAATGATTACTTAGGGTCATCGTAATCAACAATTGCCATATTTGATACATAGTCTCCACGACACTTATTAATAACAAGTGGAATAAGCAACGTAGTTGCTTAGTACCTGCCGCTTAAGAAAAGATTGGAAGAACAGGAATTTGTGATAATGAAAACAAAAACTCGTCACAATGAAAACATAAATTTGCCACAACTAAAATAGAAATGTTATTAAAACAGAAATGTTTAAGAGTACGGACCACAATGTGTAAAACCGGAAATTCGTTGTAACTAAAACAGAAATTTGTCACAATGAATACAGAAATTTGTCATGACTAAAACAGAAATCTTTAAGAGAACGTACATAACTTACATAGTAATGTAGTTGCACATTTATATTTTAGACAAAATGAAGGAAAGTGGTACATTTTTTGACAAAATATGCTGGTTGTTTGAAAGGAATTGCTGTCAAATTCAACAACAAACTGTTCTATCTTTAAAGAAAATCAAAATTCGTCATAACTGAAAAAGGAATTTGACAAAATATGCTATTGTGTCTGTTTGAAAGAAATTGCTGGAAAATTCAAGAAGAAACTGTTTTTTCTTTAGAGAAAATCAAAGTTGAGCTGGAAAGCTTTTGATTGTTGTAGGAGCTGATTATTGTAGTTCCTAAAAAGATTAGAGAGATAATATTAATGTTAGCACATTTGACATATGTTTAAAAAAAATAGAAGTTGCTAATATGCAATAGCGGCAAACAGTACTGTAGAAACATTTGAACAATAGTTGACTAACATACCTTTTGTAATGTGTTTTTTTTTTGCATAACAATGTTAATCAGATTTCATTTGATGAATTGTTGCTTTAAGTCAACAATGACATCATCTTGGTCAAGTATGAAGACTCCATCGAAAAAGAAGTCACGCATGAAGTAGACCATAACAGATTTGTCTTTTAAGTAGTCTTGATACGATACAACTGTTAAAGCTGGGAGTACTGTTTTCAAGAGATCAGATTTCAAAGTACATGGTACTTTTCCACCTTCATTGTCAACTATATTGCATTTTAATCGGTGTGAATAGATGAAATTGCTCTCAGCATCACACCTAGTACAATATAGCAACTTTCCTTGTATTGTTCCGAAATTTTCTGCTGCCAAGTTGCAATTTAAACATATTGGTTCAAAAGGATTTGAATATGCATTTGATGCAAGTAGTTTTCCCTGAACCTATTACACATTTTTCAATTGGATTAGGAATCGAAATTTTCAAAAGATGGAAAATGCACACAGTAAGTTAATGTGAAATGGTTCTAATGTGTTACCTTTTTTGTAGATTGAAGCAGTGTCTGTAGATCACTCAATGCTTTTTTTGATCGTAGTGATGTTATGAATGTTGATTGCCCAGTACGTAACATGTTTGGTTGTGCCTCCTTTCGTCTAACAACATTTCTAAATAAACAGATTGGAAACTGTTTCTTTGAGACTTTGTCTTCAATAGAAGCAAATTGAGATGCAAATGTTGGAAACAGTTGCAGCTGTATTTCAAGAAAGCAAATCTATTATTTTATAATATAAAGAACAGGAATAGAATATTTTGCAAGATAAATGCATAGATGGAAGTTTGCTTACAATCGCTTTGTCGTACTGTGAATGTCCATCCTTTATTTCTAGAATATATTGCGTTCCTGATTTCTTTGTGCTAGTCACAATTGCGCCTATTGTTCCAAC
The DNA here is from genome assembly GCA_001517045.1 of Pseudotsuga menziesii. Classification (NCBI taxonomy): domain Eukaryota; kingdom Viridiplantae; phylum Streptophyta; class Pinopsida; order Pinales; family Pinaceae; genus Pseudotsuga; species Pseudotsuga menziesii. Next base: position 514,859 of record LPNX011179825.1, on the reverse strand, counting down.
TACATATGCATCTGGTGTTTGCAGGAGTCTTTTTATGCATGTGTTCGGTATGAAACTGTATTCTTGAGAACCTGGTGCTATGTTTTCTATGGTAGTTTCCTAATCTACTAGTAAAATGCATTCTGATTCACAATGATCGTAGTCAGTTTTTGCTGCGATTTTGAAGTCTCTTACACATATGGCTTTTCCTGGAAGCAGTTTTTCTTCATGTTGTTCTATCAAATTCCCACGTACATTTAGTGTAATTCTCATGTCGCCTTTGGCATCTATCAAGTCTACTCGGAGAATCTCACTGGTTTTACGCAGTTTATCTAGCATTGTTCTATATGTAACAATGATATTTCCGTGAAAAACATTTCTTGCTTTGCAACTAGTCAATTCTTCAATACTGATTGGCATCAAGCATATTTATTCATGCCTGCAAATTTTAAGTGAGTCTAAGTTGGAAAAAGATTATTGTAAAATAATGTTTTGAGATCATATGCACTAGTCTATACCTTTTGGATTCTGTTTTAACTAGGTCTTTTTCATGTTCTGCTTCAATCTGTCTTTTCACGTTGGTATCCCTAGAAGAGAGATTTTTAAGATTAGAGTAAATGGGATCAAATATAACATACAAAACAATAAGACAAAGAAAACAAATTGCTAGTGGAATATCTCAGGAGTCATAGCAAATGCGAAACAACAATGAAATATGGAATGGTAAGTAGAGCTATAGATATTAATGGTGAAATTTACAGTTTTAAAAACAGGTTGCAGAAACAAATGCAATTTACACAGCTCTTTCTAGAGCTAGTATAGCTCGTAGAGAACATCAGTTAGCTTAAAAGGAGAGCCCGTAAGGAAAAACAGAAATGGCGGTTTTGTTCATTGGTACAGCCATTGCAATGAAGAGTCCAGGTGTAGGAACTGTGAAGCCGCAGGTCATGAAAGTTGCAAGAACATGAAACTCTAGTCTTTTTCTTCATTGTGAAATCTCATATGACGGTTGAGAACGGACAGTGCACACGTTGGCTGTGCATAAAATTGGTGAGGTTGCTTGGGATGCAAAGGTTATGTTTCATTGCATATTGTAAAGTATTGGAATCCGTTGATTCCACACCCTCTTAGTAGGGTCAGCTCTGAAGGTCTCATCTCCGGGTAAAGTATGTTGGTGAAGCCACGTATTAAAGAATTGTTGGGGACGTCTGATCACATTCAATTTCCATTGTTAGTCGGAGAGCTGGTTTGTAACAAATATAAAGTTTGCATTAAATTAAAAAGCTTTCTTTATTTAAAAAAGAAGGAAACGAGGCGTACTAATAAAAAGATAGCTTGTCTTCTTATTTAAAGTAAACTGCCTATTTGAAACAGGTTTAAATCAATATGTTTCAAAAGAAGAGGAAACAACGTTAATTAAAGGAACAAGACTGTCAAGTTAAAAGCAGATTTGTCTTATTAGAAAGAGATGCAACATAGTTTTATTATGAAAGCAGTATAGTTAAAAAAGAAAGTCCAGTATATTGCAAGCATTAGAAAAGAAGAAAATTAGAAAAGAACAGTTAGAAGAAGAATAAATGACATCCTTTAATTAACTAATATGCAAAAACATTGAAGATTTAAAAAATTATTTAATTAAATAATCTTAAAGTTTACATAATAAATATTTAAAAGGACTAACAAACGGAGTAAACTACTTAACCGACCATTTGCACCGATTGGACGACTTGAGCGGTCACATCCGACGTTGCCAGTCGTCCGATCGGTGCAAATGGTCGAGTAAATAGGTCAATCTCTAACAATATATTTATTTTCACTGATTTATATATTTTCGTCTCTTATTCTAATTAAAGATCATATTTAATATTTTTTTAAATGCAAACATACATTCTTCATGCAAGATTAATAAATTATTATTATATATATAATAATAATATTTTATTCAATATTTTAAAAATAATAATAAATAAATCAATAAAATAAAATCAAAATGTAACTTTCATTTAAATTTGTAACATGGTATGGGAGTCATGGTTTGTGATTGTCTAGGTCAAACATTCTAAAATGGGATTAAGATGTGTAAAAAGCACCAATAGCTGTAAGTAATGTCTTTTTTGTGCAAGACAAGTTTGCAACACCTCCAAGGAGGACACTGCATACGGAGCCTAGGCTAGATCTTCCACAATACTTCATTGTTTTAGAATCCTAAAATTACTCACTTACTTTACATGTGTTTTTACAATGACATTCAAGTTGGCTTTATTTTATTGGTAAATAATAATTACTAACCATCCATAAAGTATAACTTTTATTTGAAATTTGTAATATCATTGTTCTAGAATCCTAAAAATTTTCACTTATGCCACATGTATTTTTACAATGACATTCATGTTCGCTCTATTTTATTGGTAAATGATAAATACTAACCATCCATAAAGTATAACTTTTATTTGAAATTTGTAATATCATTGTTCTAGAATCCTAAAAATTTTCACTTATGCCACATGTATTTTTACAATGACATTCATGTTCGCTCTATTTTATTGGTAAATGCTAAATACTAACCATCCATAAGAAGTATGTTAGAATGGAAGTATCTTCCATAAAATACTTATTATTTATGGAGAAGTACATTGTCAATAATTTTTAGATTTAAAAACCATTGTATCGAAGAGGTCCATTTTACAGTCCATTAAAAGGAGATGTGTAAATCTTTTTCTACTCATCCTAAAGCTGGCATGTGTTCTTTATAAAAAAAAATAATAAAATGAAAATAAAATAACTTTTTTTTCAATTTAGATTTAATATATTTGTTAGAAACACCTATATAAAACTATAAATTAAAACTATAAGCATTTACTTAGCATTTTCTCAACATTTCAAAACTCGATAAATCCTTTTTAAAATAAATTTATGCTAGCACTATCATATGAGTAGTTCTACCATCAATGCAAAGATTGTCTATAAAATAATATGTCTTATGAAAAATATAAACGCCTATAGGCATTGGCATTGGCTAATTTTCATCTCGGCTCGAGAATGCTTGATGAATCAGCAGCTATAGAATGAATTTCGGAAGGTGTCGTAGAAGAAGTCGTTGCACTGCTTGACGTTTTGTCCCCCTCGTTAAGTCTACCATGCGCATAGGAGACCAATTTTAATTACTCGAATTCCCTCCTCCCACGAATAACTGCCCTTCAGTGTCGGATCCATAATTTCTAAAGCTCTATCTTCTCTATACAGCGTCCATGTCTGCTTGACCAATATCAACAAAACACAAAACTTTTGTTAGCAAGGGATTGTCAGACTATAGAAATTTGAGAAAATCTTGACTCAAAAGATGAGATCCACATGAACCATACACTGTCGATGAGAAACCCTTCGGCCGAAATCTGATTCTTTCTTCCGCTGATAATCTCAAGTAGAAGCACTCCAAAGCTGAATACGTCTGCTTTATCCGTCAACTGTCCGCGTAAGGCGTACTCGGGGGCCAAGTAACCACTGCACATGAGTGTCATATACAATCATATCTCGAAATTATATGATTCATATTCAGATATGTAAGTTGTAATTGATTTATTAAAACAATTAGTTGGGAGCCCTGAGAGAAAATTCTTACAAAGTTCCTGCAACTCTAGTGCTAACGTGGCTCTCATCTTCTTCCAAGAATCTGGCTAACCCAAAGTCTGCTATTTTGGGTCTCTGTTTATCATCGAGTAAAATATTGCTTGCTTTAATATCTCTGTGGATGACCCGAATTTTAGATTCCTCGTGCAGATAAGCCAGACCACGAGCAGTTCCAACTATGATTTCATACCTCTTTTTCCAGTCGAGTAAATGACGTTTTGTTGCATCTGCAATGCATCACATCACACAGCATAAATATATTAGCTGCAAGGTACATATACAAACAAATGAATCCAAAAAGAATATTCAACCAGCTATTAAGAACGAGTGGAAACCGAATAGAATCCTGTCGAGACTACTGTTCCGGAGGTATTTGTAAACCAGTAGTCTTTCTGAGCCTTCAACAGAGCAACCAAGCAATTTCACAAGATTCCTATGCTGAACACGACTGATGAGATTTGCTTCATTCAGAAATTCAGCATCTGCTTGCCTTGTACCCATATATAGTCGTTTAACTGCAACCTCTCTGCCATCAGGGAGAATCCCCTACAGATCGACTATCTTCAAAATCACAAGTATTTTCCAATTTAACTATGAGCTTCTATTTCCAAATATCTAATTAATTGAAACAATTCAAAGAAATCATGTTAAGCTCTCACTTTAAAGACGGATCCAAAACCTCCATCGCCAAGTTTGTTCTCTACTTTAAAATTGGAGGTGGCCTCTCACAGAATGTCGTAATTGAAAATGAGATCTCGATTCGATATATTCGCCATTAAAATAGAACCTTCTTCTTCACCTGCCAAAACAATTACAAGGTGTTTATTGATCATCTTGCACACAAGGTAACACATATTAGATCTTGAACACAATGAATCATTTAGATGCAAATTCAGGACCTCGGCTGGTTCGAGAGAAAATATTCCACTTCCAAAGGCCTATGCCAGCTGCAATTAATACAAGCGTAGTGGCTACTACGCCCAGACTTATCCCCAGCACATTAGGTCTTTTGCCTTCTGCAAGTTTACACAAACAGCGTCAGTAATTAGCAGTAGGGTATGTTTTAGTTCACCAAAAATAAATGAAACCCTACAAACCGGTATATTCGTCATGTGCAAAAAGATACCAGAGGACAGAGGAGTACTTTCCCCTGGTGGTGGCGATAGAACGGAAGAGTGGAAAAATCTATAAGTCTCATAACGCAAGTAGTAGTTCTGAGATCCGAATTGTGCCTCAAGAGCTTCACTTTGGCATTCGAGTATATTTCCAATGGCATAAGTTAGGCACGATCCGCAGCTTGTTTGTGACAAATCTCTCCAACACTGCGCTAAGCTGTAGATATTACGGTTAAACTAGAAATCGCAGCGACTGAATCTGCAGCGAAAAGTTTGGGACTCTCCGAAGCTTTAGCGATACTATTTAAGAGAAGGGATTTCACAGCATTTGTGAACTATTGTGGCTGACTGCTATTTCCAACACTGCAAAGAATACTTACTGGCAGATTCTTCGAAGTCTCAATATCGCAGAAAAAATTATGATTGTCGTAACGTAAGAAGCAGTCGTCCAGTTGAATGAATCCAGAAGTATTATGGCATCCCTGAACAAGAATTGCTTTTGCAGTGGATGCGCACTGTTTGCAATCGGAAGAATCTAAATCTCCCCTGCACTGGACAAGCCCGTAAACAGTACTATTGCTGGTTTGCCTGTCAACAACAACACTAGAAATATTGAATCTGCTGGGATAAACATTCCTCGCCAATGATTCCAAAACCTTGTTGAGATTAAGTTGAAACGCACTACCATTTTTATATACATAATTGCCGCAATTGCTCCAAACGATAGAAGTCTCCGCATCAGCGGCTACGAAGCGTCTGCGTGTACATACACACAGGATAATCAAAACGCTACTCATATGGTCCAAAGCACGATACCCATTCTTCAATGCAGGCTGGTACATANTTTTCAAATTCTAAAGTCTAACCTTGTAAACACAATTTCATTTTTTTAACTAATAGAAAGTCAATGAAGCTTGACTTGCAACCAATTGCTATATACTCTGCCTGCGGCAGGGATAATA
>LPNX011179825.1:307797-509076 GCA_001517045.1 Pseudotsuga menziesii | reverse complement strand
TTTTCAAATTCTAAAGTCTAACCTTGTAAACACAATTTCATTTTTTTAACTAATAGAAAGTCAATGAAGCTTGACTTGCAACCAATTGCTATATACTCTGCCTGCGGCAGGTATAATAACGTGTACACCAATATAAAAAATGGAGAAACATTAGTTGGTTGATACAACAATGGGGTTCTATCAAATATTAAAAGTGTTGCAATTTATACATATAGTAGGTCCTTGGACTCCTTGATTTTCTCTCGGATGATTCCTTCAATTTCAATTTCTCGTGTGCATGTGTTTACTTAATATTTGAGTTAATTTAGTTTTTTTCTTTTCTTTATTCATAATTTCATATCTATTTTTAAGAAATAAATTATAAAAATGAGGAAATAAATTATAAAAATGAGGAAACATTAGTTGGTTGATACAATAATGGGGTTCTATCAAATATTAAAAGTGTTGCAATTTACACATATAGTAGGTCCCTGGACTGGACTCTTTGATTTTCTTTTGATGATTCCTTCCATTTTTCCTACTAGTATGTGTGCATGTGTTTACTTAATATTTGAGTTAATTTAGTTTTTTTCTTTTCTTTATTCATAATTTTATATCTATTTGTAAGAAATAAATTATAATATTTTTATTTGCTCCTAATTTAATTAAAAAAAATTATGTTTATTTTAAAACAAACATTCTTTTTCTCTTTTCTTTTAGTATTTTGTAATGGTAAAAATTTGTTTAATATAACTTTTTGAACTTCGACTTTTAAAAATACAATTAATCCATGAATATATATAAAAGTTGATAAGTAAGATATGATATTTTGCAAGATAGACTTTCCCGTATATATAATTATTTAAAGGGTGTCTAATGCAACTCTTTATAAAAAGTTACACATTTTCACTAATTAATATTATATTATTATATTATGATTGTTTGTTGTTATTATTATAATTATTTATATTTCTATATATATTGTATTATGTTATATTTATGTATTTATTGTTGTTATTATTTAGGTATGTGACATTGCCACTCTCTTAGAAAGAATTTGTCATCAAAGCCTTATAATGCGGTCGCATCATTCCTTGTGACGTCGTAGCTGACGAAACATGTCGATACGAACTTCTAAGTGTAGAGCATAACTTCTGATACGTTGACGGATCAATCCATCCCAAATTGATTTGTTGTTTATTGTTGGGATTCCCTACTAATCTATCACCGAGAGCTTTGACTTACATTAGTACCATTATCTTTCAACAATTCCCACTTTCTAGGATACCCATTTAAATGGTTGGGGTGTCGATAGGGAATTTTCACAATGTTTTTTTCTTTCACTAGCGTCGTCTTTTGAGCAGTGGTATGTGCTGGACGTTGTATTTTTACTAGATTGGCTTCTTTTTGAACTGTAACTAGGACTAGATTTGTATTGGAATATTTTTCTAACGAATACTTATCATTCTTAGGGTTCCTTAACATTTCATCTTGCGCTTTCTCATCATATTTAAGCTTCAGATTGTGATCTATTAGATAATGTTTACGCTTCTTAAGGTGATTATTCTCTTCGATATCTTGTAATAGTTTCTTTTGAAGATCTTGATTCTCCTCTTCTAGCTTTTGATTATATTATGCCTTATCCTTCGCCTTCGTTATCTGAAGAAGCAACTTTTGATTATGATCTCTTAAACGAGAGATCTCTTCTTCTTTGTCTATGATACCTTTATCAAATTCATTATGCATCTTCTGTATCGATTTCTGATCTTCTTGTGAAAGAACCTTCGAGATGTCTTTAAAATCTTCAGTCGAAACAACTCCTGAACTTGACTTCATTGTAACATCCTAAAATGTGACTTTCTTCTTTTTGTAAGGAAATGTCAAGAACTTTTTCCTTGTGTTGAACATGAAGGTACCCAATGTATCTAACCAAGCTGACCCTATAATTATATCAACCATGTCTTGCTCCATTGATACCGCTGAAACAATACTGAATTGAGTTAGGACCTTGTAATCATTAACAATTAGTTGTATGTTCTTAAGCTCATATTTCTCATCAGAAAGAATTGTGTTATTGTCAATTATATCTGATTGTGAAAACATCAATTGGTTTTCTAGGTCAACGTTTACACAATTCTTCTCGGTTGTGGGGAAAATAGCGATGCATACAAACTTCTCTTGAATAATCTCATAAGTTTTTAATATGGGGTGTGCATGTTTTTTAAAATTTTGCGGGAATCTTCCTTGTTTTTTGTCATGAAACTCCATTTTATTATGCTTATTATCCCAAGATATATCAAAGAAAGACTTCTTTTATCTTGTATAGTATACTATATTCTTCAATAATTAATTTTTCCCTTTAATATTTCTTGTATATTAATTGTAGATTGGGTGGTTGGGATGAGTGATTCTTACCCTTCCCACCTAGGTTCAAATCTTGATATCTTGTTTTATACCTTTCACTTTTATGTAAAATCTATTTTTATCTCATTTAATGTAAAAATATCTAATATAAAAACTTTCCAATTATTTTCCAACTTTTAACTAAATAACACTTTCGTTAATAAGGTGGTAAGTTAAACCATGTGTGGTTTCTTTTGTTTTTACTTTTCCTTTTTATTATTTTATTTTACTTTTCCCCTTTATTCTTTTCTTTTACTTTTACCCTTTACTCTTTTTCTCCCCCTTTTTTTTCACTTGTCTTTTTTTTTAAACTATTTCTTTTTAAGGTCAAAGATTGAGTTTGGAGATTCTTCAATTAATTATTTGGCCAAAAGCTGGTATTAGCTGAATGCCCAAGAAGGGGCTCTGATACCACTGTAACAGTAAAAATTCGTTTACTCTACCTTCTCGAACTTCCACTTTCGAAAATACAAATAATCCATGAATATATATAGAAGTTGATAAATAAGATATGATATTTTACAAGATAGACTTTTCCGTATATATAATTATTTAAAGGGTGTCTAATGCAACTCTTCATAAAGAATTACACATTTTCACTAATTAATATTATATTATTATTGTTTGTTGTTATATATATATATATATATATATTGGATTATATTATATTTATGTATTTATTGTTGTTATTATTTATGTATGTAACATATTTTATTTTTGTTGCCGCATTATCGTTGCGATGGGCATATTAAGAGTTCCATGCTCTGTGCATGCCCTTCACATATCCCTTCTGTGGTGGGGATTGGTATGACAATTGAGACCTCGATAACTCGGTTCAACCGACCCTGTTGAGGGACTAATGGTTCCTAGGGAATAAGGTTGAGTCTTTATTATTAACCCCCCAATCTAAGCCTCGTGAGTGACCGAATCCGTAGCCTACCCTCATGGAAATACACATTTGATGAGAAAAATCCTCTCTTGATTTTCAACTCGTCACATGGAGTAATCGCTAGTCTTACATATTCTTCCCATTTAGCCCCATTACCTGACGTGGGTAGATTGACAATCGTAATCTAGTACTTTCATGTAAAACACTACACACAACAAATCCATTTAAATAAAGCATAATATATCAATTTATATCAGGTCAACATCACTTGTCATGGATACTTGACTCAATCCGGAGTCCACGTGGTATCGACACCATCTTGCATCACATGTACCTGTTTTTTCCTATCACACTTAACAACTCATCAAAAATAAATGTTATACATAACATTTATGTATTCATTTAATCATCATTCCATAATCTCATGGCATCATAAACATTTGATCATCTTCAAATCATCATTGCATAAATTTATAGCAAATATAAACATATCATCATCATCAAATCATCATTTCATGATTTCAAACATATAACTTTAAAACAACCCACTTATTAATCAAAGCATTACTTTCCACACATGGTCGGGTTATTTGTCATTACATGCCCAAAAACTAACATAGCATAATAATCCAAGTCTTAAATCAATACAAAACGGAGTCATTCGAAACCGAATGCCCTCAAATAACAGTGTCGTGATAATAATCAAAGTCTAAGTAAAAGAGGGGCACTACACATGTTATGTCCCTATGAATTGATGTTAAACATTGCACATTTTGATTGGAAAAGATGATGGTGGCCTCATCTATGAAATCGTAATCATTAACATGACATGAACTTGATACAAATTTAAAATAGCCATATTATAGAACCATGTAACATAATCCTTACATCAATTTATTTCTTGAAATCATAGGTGGAAGGGAGGAATATTTCCTTTTCTCATATGGGGTCCATTTGAATTGGATTTTTTTATATCCAAAATGACTATATATTGTTAGATTAAAAAAGGATAAGAAGATTTAGCAATATTTATAGCTCAAATCTTGTCAAAAATGACTCAAAACCAATTGAGTGTCAGCACCACAAACCAATTGTAATTCATACATTCGTAGCCTAGAAACTAAGAAATTCCTATAGAGCTTGATACTATAATGTATAACAAACTTCCCTAGCATTGGACAACTAGTAAAATACATTAAAAAAAAGATGCATAAGAGAACACATGGCTACTGTGGCCTTCTTTAGGTTGTTGATCCTCCTTGTTAATTCCTTTGGAGTTGGAGATGTCCATGGCAGTTATTGCAATGTTCTGAACTAAGTCCTCCTCCACTCATCTGGACCCCAGTGAATGGCCCTTTTGTGATTGTGAAACATTGGAAAGCCCCGAGAGTAATATTGAAATGCATTTCATAGGTATTGATCATTTTTTTTTATCTTTTACCCTTGCTCCTTCACAATATTCTCCAACTGATCACGTTTAGTGTCTTTCCTAGTTGTATGTGCCTTTAAACTATCCACTGAACCCTTAAAGCAATCCCATCTTATAATTCATGTGTCCCATCATTTATCTGAATTGCAATTTTAAACACAACTAGCCAATGCATTATATTTTGTTTCCAAAGGAATAAAATCACCTTTTCAAACCAATAAAGATATCAGCCAAGTGTTGTAGAAGGTGGTTGCTTTTAAACATGCAACATCAAACATGGGACTAGTACCTACAAAATGATTTCAGTGTAAACAAGTGAATAGATGATTTTATATTATTGCCTCCTTTCCCATGAGACAATTACTATTGTGCTACTATGTCTCCTTACTAATCAACCACTTGAAACACCCACAAACAACTGCAAAGAAGATCTAAAACATGAGTACTTAGAGATACGAGAATATGATGTATCCAAATCAAATTTGGACACAACAATGGGGTCTTTATAAGCCATGAAAGTGTATATCTCAAATTCCTTATGAATTCCCAAGATCCAAATAGACACTTGGGTTGAAATTCTATCTCTCAAGTATGCCTAAATTAAAGATTTATTCGGAAAATAATTTTTAAGGAGACTCCAAGTTGTTTATCAAACACCTTAATAAGAAAAACTAGAATATGCCATGGTATATTTCTCATTATATGTCATGCATTAGATTAACTCTTATTAATGTTGAGAATAATAAATTGAATAATCTCATGAAGAATGTCAATAATATTGTAATTTGGCCCGTGAATATTGTCATCCTTTACAAAGGGATTAGTAACATAGACTTTTAGTTCCCCACCTTGGATAAATCAATTAATTGGAAAAATGCATTAGCTAAGGTTACATACCCTTTCCTTCATGGCATCCCCTCGATTACGATTTCTCTTTTCCCAAGGAAGGCCCCATTTATTTCATAGCCTTCCCTTAGTGACTATTGCATGCTTTGTAGATGGTTTGCAACCCCTCTATATATCAAATTATATAATTCAATAAGGAATCCTCTTACATCCCTATATTCATTGCCACTCCTTTCTTAATCCTTGTTAGTGCAATCCATTGTTATCCTTTGCTCATTATCTCCTCCTTGGATCTACTTGTCTTTGCTACCCGACCCTTTCCTATGTCAATATCCTCTAGTTTGCAATGTACATTTTTCTATACTAACAATTGATTCCATATAATTCAACCATTAACATAGACCTCAAGGCCAACCTCAAATAGCTAAGCTTCAAATAGTTGAGGTTGCTTACTTTGGAGTAGGTAAAAATTCTTTGGATCCATTCAACACCCAAGCTCACTTAAGTAATATCATGGAACAACGTGGCTTGAAATCAATTCCCATGCCCCTAGAAAGTTGCTCTCGTAGTCATGTATCTAATGGGAGGATATTGGATGATGTTAAACAGTTGAAGAACTACATTAGGTAGAGAGAGGAGGCTCAAATCATGGTGAACATTGAGTATGCAATGCTATGTACCAACAATTAAAATGATGAAGAATTCAAAAGAAAAGTCCTCAATAACTTAGAAACCACTATAAATAATTTACTTAGTTAAAATTATCACACGCTACTCGACTAACCAATCAAATCCTTGTCGCTAAAAGAACTCTTTAAGAAATAGACTACACAACTAAAACTATGCATAGATATTATTTTTACAAACTCAGTGTGAATATCAGCATCCTATTTTAGTGCCCAATCAAACCCCTTATAACAGAGTGAAATAAAATCCCTACAAAAATTCCCCAAAAGTCTAGACAACCTTAAAAAAACATAAATAATTTGAAAGCTATAATTTACATCCTTAATAAAGTGGTGAAGTGATCTCCTCTAAGAGAAACATCCCAAACTTTATTAGCAAGGCTATTGGAATTCGAACTTTTAAAATGTAGCATTGCATTGCAAGCCTGGTTGAAGATAGTGTCTATAGCTAACACCCTTCTATATAGTGAGAAGCGTGAACACGTGAGATGTAAGATAGTAAACTTATCACATTAGATGGTGCACTATTTATTGTTGGTGGCTATTGGATCAACTGTAAAAGGGCAATGTGTTGCAAATAATAATTAAATAGTTGATAATGGTCCTCAAGCTTCCATAAAATCAGGAAACTTAACGTACGGAACAAGCCAAAATCAACCTAACCCATGTCAAAAGCATGAGTGTCCCAACTATAATATTTATTTTGTTAAACATAATTCATTGTTATTATTATTATAATTTTAAACATGAATCACATAACTATTATTTTAGCATTTGTTTGATTTTATGATGCAAATTAGATGACCTTTTAAAACAATTGGATTTATTATGATGTAAGTGTAAAAACTTTAATATAAATTAAATAAATAATTAACACACTATGAACCAAACCTCATAAATTAAGGTTATTATATGTATGAATTAAAGGAAAAAATATTTAATTATAAATAATTATACATATATACATTAAATTTATTTCTCACAACATAACTTGATAAAACACTTAAGTTTTATTGAGATTTTTTATTGCCAAAAAATTGTGTACCACCAATTGGGGAGAGAGAGACTCTACTATGAAGCAATATCTCCTTAGTAGTAACTTGACCACTAGATTTGTTAAAAGTCCAAACCATTGTGACTTCCTCCTCTTTGAGACGAATACTAGGTGTGTTCAAGGAGTTAATGTACTTTGTCCATTCCACAACCCAGTGACTCTCAAGACCCAAATCAATAGCAATTAGCCAATACGAGCTGGATGTCGTCATCCAACTAGGCCTTCTAAAGTAGTTCAAAGTGTAAACCCCCATTTCAATTAAATAGTCAGTGATCAAAGGTGATAAGGAGAAGAAACCTTCGCCACCAACAAAAGGATCAATACCTGCTAGAACCTTCTCACCATTACCCACCTTCTAGCTTAAGCCACTATTGATCGAAGAGAAAGATCTTTAAAATTAATTCCAGAAGTAAGAGACACCACATACAGATTTCACATTTCACCCGAGCCAAGAAGAAAGGGGAACATTGTGCAAATATTTAGCATGTATAACATCCTTCCATAAACCAGTCCCAAAAACTGCAAGCCACATATTTTTCATCCTAAGGGTAGTGTTGAACCAATACATGTTTTTATACCCCATCCACCCAGTAACATGGGTTTGGAAAGTTATTCCTAGTTAACAAGATAAACTTTGTTGCCCAAATCTAAACCAACACAAAGAAATTTAAACATTTGTTACCTGATCACCTACATAATGGACATTGGAACTTTCGCTAAAGAAAACCAATAAATTGAAATCCCAACTAACACATACATGACTAGTGTCAATCTCCCACCCAGGGAGAGAAAACGAACATACCAATGACCGATCTATTTCTCAAATTTCTTGATAATGTAGTACCAGTCGTTGACTCTATAATTTAACGAGTTCAGCTGATATCCCAAGTATTTAAAACCCTTATCAATACTCTTCATTTTAGATAGGAAAGCGGAGGAGATCTGTTCCACCACACAATTGTCCACTTCATTCCCGAGAAAGGTAGATTTAGTAGCACTCACCATCATGCATGTACTTGTATAGAAAATATTAATAATAACAACAAAAGTTGTCCAAACTTCCATTGAACCGGTACCAAACAGGATAACGTCATCCACAAAATGAAGATGGGTGATGAACAAGGATGTAGAAAATTAAATAACATGTATTCTACCTTTCACCTTTGGCTAAATTAATCAATCTACCGAGTCCTTAAATGACAAGCAAAAACAGGAGGGGAGATAATGGGAAACCCTGTCGAAGGCCTCTAGAACAATTAAAGAACCTGGTTGGGGTCCCGTTGATGAGAACCACAAAAATACATTAAATAAATGCATGCCATAATCTAGTTAGTAGCCGCCAAAGGGATCCCAATCTGCAAAAGAAGAAACTTTAAAAAACCCCAGTTCACTCTATCATAGGATTTTATGAGATCCATTTTGGAAATCAAAGAATCCATATTTTTTACCTCCATAGAATGTAGACATTCTTGAGTGATCCCCAATGCTTCCAAAATCTATCTATTACCCAGAATTCCAAATTGCTCGCTTGAGATGACCTCATCCAAATTAGTCTTAATTCTATTAGACATGATTTTAGTGATGATTTTATAAACAAGATTGCAAAGGGATATAGGCCAAAAACCCGAGAAAGAATTTGGTGTCACACTTAGGGATAAGAGTGAGGAAAGTGGCATTGAGTGCTCGCGAAACGTATCCCTCACTAGATTGTTCCACTACCTCAAGAAGCTCATTACCGATCAGATAAAAAAAGGCCATGAAAAATTACACAGGCCATCCATTAGGCCCAAGACTCTTCTCCTTGGAAAAGTCCTTAAAACCTTTTCAATTTTACATATAGCGTCAACACTGCATGATTTGAAGCCCCTCCTCCTTTGAAAAGAAAGAAGGAAACTTACTGATGATATTAAGCTGAGCCAAAATGGGGGAGTCCCATGGATGTTTGAAGAGCTTTAAGAAACACACAACAACCACCTTTTCTAGATCCTCATGTGTATTGACCCAATTACCTTCATCATCATGCAAAACCCAAATAGTATTCAAGTTTTGTCTGTAGCTAGCATAACTATGAAATTTTTTGTATCATTGTCACCTTGGGAAATCCAAATGGCCCAACTTTTGAGCCTCCAAGCCATTTCCTCTTGTTTTAATAGATTTTATTTCTTAATTTCCAACTCGAAAAGCCATAGATTTTCCTCCCTAGAAATAATACCTAAAAGATTCATCTCAAAGACCAAATTGATAAGAGAGTTAATCCCCACCAAATCGTGAACAAAACTCTGTTGTTTGTCTTTTTCCCAAACTACCACTTTATGCTTTGAGGATTTTAACTTATCCACTAACCTCTTCACGACATCAGTTTCATCTTGATCGCCAAGGAGATACCAGTTAGATCTCACCATATTACAAAATTCGTCATCTTCCAACCACGAGTGATTGAATTTAAAGGAATATTTGTGAAGAGACCGAGAGCCCTCCATTTGAAGACAAATGAGATTATGATCCAATATAGTTGTATTAATGACCCAAGATCAGTAACGTTCCAATGGATCTTCAAGGCAGTCAACCCATTCTTCCTTCTCCACTACAACCATTCTTCCAGGTAGGGCTAATTTTAGCAGGAACCACATGCATAAGATGATGTGTCTAGAATAATTGCATAAATAAATTATAAAGATGATCCATTCTCCTGCTATTTCCCTAGATTCTGGCACCATATAGAGTGAGATTAAGATCACCTGTGCGATTAGGAGAATTTAAAAGACCATTAATTCAATGTTGCTCTAGAAAGCTTCCTTGTCTTCGTAAGGTCCGTAACAGTTTAGAATATAAAAGGTATGATGAAATCCCTTAATTTTTCTTCTAATAGAATACGGGCACAAGTATTAAAAGGATTAAGTTCAACAAATAAGGGGTTCCAACTAGCTAGTAGACCCCCCAAGAGTTTTGGATCATCTATATCAGAAATTTCCCAACCAGAACGAAATTTGTAAAAGGTCTCAATGGAAAAAGTACACAAGCACATAGTTCCTTAGAGGAAAACAATATATGGTTTCACATATTCTACGAAACGCCTGAGAGCCCTAACTTTGGGGTGGCCGAGGGGGTACAAAACCCTTATCAATGGGATTTGATGCTCTAATTACCTAGGAATTATTAGGTACATTGTGGTGGATATTTATCTCTGGCTACGCGCAAAAGCACCAACCTTAGCCAAAGGGATCTAGAGGTAGAGTTCATGGTGCAAGGGAAAGCATTAACCTTGACTTACTTGACAAACAATGAACAATTTTTTTTTAGATTTTCTTTTAACAAAATAAATGCAACATACCTTTGTAAATGGGCCACTGGATTCGTTTGAGGATTGGGTCCAAAGGATTCCACGATATGGTTCTTCGATTTTCTCTAGCTAGGGTTTTCAATGGGAATGGAATCAAGGATTGTATGGAGTAAACTCAACATACAATGTGATGTGGAAAATATGGCAAAAGTATGATGGAAAAAAGTGCGACTAGAAGTAAAAAAGTGAAAAGTGTGACCGAACGTCAGTGTGGGGAGACCTTCACAATGTATTTATAGGATTATCCAAGATTTTGTTGCCCATGGTATTGGTCCAAGGTTTTATGTAGTGCATGGTATCAGTCCATGGTTTTTAACCGATTCTTATTTGAGGGTTTTTTGGTCCTTTTTGAGAGAATGGGGTTTTGTTGCAATAAATGCATATCTTCCCTGTATTTATCAGGGAAGGAATAATGATTATTTGGACCAATTTGGAGGGAATTTAATTGTGAAGGTCAAAATGGAGGGAATAATGACGGGATTATGATGTGTAATTATGGTGTGGACAACAAAGAGCTATGTGGACTCTTTTTTGTGTTAACATACACCAGGTGAAGAATTCAAGGCCAAAGCTTCATGTAGTCTCACTGAGAGGGGGACATAGCCCGCCTTACTATTAACCACATTAGAATCTGAAGGAACAATACCAACTTTCACACCCTTTTATTTTTTTCCCGAATAGTCACATTTTGATGTCTGATAGAAGCTATGGGATAAACATATGATTTTTTGATATTTTATTGGGGAAGAATTAGAGAGGATTTTTAAGGGACACTTATTTGAAAGAGGGGGGGGACTTTTGGGTTGAAGTCTACTCAGGAGAAGACCTAGCCAACATAACCAACCTAGGATACCTAGGGTTGTGTAAAGGGGGGTTATCCTCATGATTGTCCAAGATACTTGCCTTATCTAAGGACCCCTCATGTACCACAGTTGGATCGGAAGAGATGAGATCCCAAGATTCTTCAACTCCTAATCTAGTTGGATAGGTTTAAGGAAAACAATGAGAAGCCAAAATAGGTTCAGCGGGGACAACAACCCCAAGACTACCATCATCAACTAGCATACACTTATTCAAGCTAAACAATTTTTCAACATATTCAATGAAATGAAAATATTATTTAGAGAGCCCTTCATAAGGAGTATGGGAACTACTACAGAACATAACTTTATTCAAAACCTTGGTTGAACAAAGAATAGGGGAAACCATTGGTGTCCGTGTTGCAACCTCAATCATGGAAATTGGATCACCACCAGATTTAGAGGAACCATCATCGTAGAAAAGCTTCAAACACATGTCCTTAATGTGACCCATGTCCCAACAATAATTACAATGAAATGGAACATTGAGGTAATATAAATGTTGGCGAATCGTCTTCTTCCCCCATACAATATCAATTTCAATCGATAGCCCCTAAGAAACATCCAGTTCCACCAACACCACTGCCATATGCATGTCCATGGCATGTATCATATTATCATCCATGAACATGAATCTACCTAAGATATTGGCCAGACCAATAAAAATATACTTTGTCCACAATTGGTAAGCAAACCCTGGTAAGAGAACCCACAAGTGTCGCTTAGAAAAAAATTTGCACAAGGGATCGAACCCCAAATGCCATCAATCTAAAACCAAGGAGCCAGAGCCAATAACCCAAAACCTGTCTAGAATTTTCAAAGCATTTGTGTTCTTTGAAAAGAGGAAAACAAGCGAGATATTAGATAAAATGACAATATTGGGGACATAAATGATTAATGGATTCCGATGTCCTGTAGTCCAAGCTAGAAGGTCATCCTTGTTCATTTTTCTATATTCAAACCGTCCAATCAAATCCCTAAGGAAAAGCGACTCCACCCTGTTCATATTCATGTCGTGACCAAGAACATACTGATTTTTGTATTACAGTGCCTTGTAATCCTTGAGAAGGCCCTGGTTTTTATCTCTAACACTAGATAAACCCTTATTCCGGTATCGAGCAAGTTGTTTGTGGACTGAAACCCCATTAGCACACTTCTCAAATTATAGGACAATATCGCGTCCCTGAGTATCCCCCGTATTCACAAACAAACTGAGACGAGGTATTATATAAAAAAATACTTCAGAGACGTCATGACACCATGAGAAGAATGGGAACTAGGGTTAAGTGGAATATCGATTTCACCGCCACCTGACAATGAATGCCCACCATTCCTAGACGACGAACCCATCCAATAGATTGAATCCTAAAAAAGGGAAAAAAGTCAACCCATAAAGGTGATAAAGAAAAGGAAGAAAAGACAACACAGTTCAAAAAAAGGGCCAAGAAAAAACAAAGGAAGGCAGGACAATCACAAGGAGCAATATGGTCAAAAGTAACAAACCGAACCCTAATATGAGGAGAAAACCCTAACCAAAACATTGATAAAAAACAAAATAGTTCCCACTTTTTTGCATGGTTGGTACTAAGTTCTCTTATTCGAGAAAATAGACTCCATGATTATTTGCGTCTTGGGACAGGTCTCCAATAACTAGGAAAAAACCCTATCCTAAGGAGGGTTTGCAGGAAAAACCATAGCCGTCACCATACTGAGAGACCAAAAACCGAACCCCCTCATCGCAACTCAAAAGTGTTTATTTAGTTGTTAAGGAAATTCCTCAATTCTATAAATGTTAATAATTGTTCATCTCTTGACATGCCACATGATATTATTTGCATGGTGATTGTAGGTGCACACACATGTTGAATGTCTAATGTCTATGGGAACAACTAAAGTATATGCATGTAGGTCAATGAGGTGTTCATATAAGTGGCTAAGATCACCTTAACATTATATCAAATGAAACTTAAACAATGCATTAATTAAGTGGACAAGTTTAAATGCAAGTCTCAAGCAAAATTGTTTCATTTATTGTTATTTTTAAACAATTTTTTATATTGTTTCATTTATTGTTATTTTTAAACAATTTTTTATAGGAAAAAAAAATACATACAACTTATACAAGCATCTAAATTCATATCATTAAATAACATAAGTGTTATTAAATAAAATTCAATAAATAAATATATATATAATAATAATTTCTATTTTATAAAAATAATCCTAATATATTTTTATACTTTCTATATTTATTTTATCTCTTTTAATTAAAAATTAACTTCTACCTCATATAGAAGTACTATCGACTACGTGCAAGAATAATCTATCAAAATATTATTCAAAATCATTAAAATACATGATTATATGTGTAGGAACTTGATGTAGAGATGGTTTATGGATGAAACCATAAAGGTAGATCGCATGAAAATTAATTCCCATTCCTATACCGAAGATTCAAATCACAACCAACTTGGTTATGAATTGCTAGCATTGAATTGATTTTATGATGTAAATTAAAGAACTATTTAAGCAAGTTTGTTGAATATGTTGTTGCATCGAGAGGAGTGAGGTGCTCTATAACCCAGTATGGGAGAGATGTTGTAATGTAACGTAACGTTACCAAAAGTAAATAAAATAATAATTATAAAAATATATGCGAGCTCATAAAATAAAATAAAATACATGTAGTCTCATAAAATAAAAAATGATGAAAAATAATTCCTAAAAAAAATTAAACTGGAATCTATCAAGCAAAAAAAATTGAATTTCATGAGTTTAAGATTGTTTAAGATTAAAAAAAAAATACAACTCAATAAATTGGATCCCTACCGGTACTTGATAGATCCAAGTTTAAGATCGATCTATGTTAGTAGGTACACAAACATGAATAAAAATGAAATAAATAATAAGAAAATGAAAAAAAACAAAAACAAATTAACATGTTACAATGTTTATATTAATGTGTGGAAGGTTTGTATTTTGTTATGTAAAAGAGAGTATAAACAAAATGTTTTATATAACACATTTTATATATGAGAATAATTCTAATCATAAGAATGTCCACTTAGTTGCTAAGGGTAATTCAGTTCCACAATTGTTAAGTAATGTTTTATGATTATCCTGAGACCGATACTTTTTGGTCATTGCTATAACCTCGCAAGACCTATATTTTGTTTTCCTGGTTTTATCCTGACAAAGACCTGTGATTATATTGAGATCGAGACTTTAAGTTATCCCTATACCTACCGAGACTGGACCTATGGTTATCCTGTAACGAGTCTCTATCTCTTGATTTTCCATATGTTGTTGTTGGTATGCATGTATAACAATGCCAAATATAGTAGGAATGTACAATGTCAAGTGTATGTAGAAATTGTTGAAGTGTGTGCACATAGGACATTGAAGTATGAAAATGTAGGTTGTTGAGTATGCATTGGAACCACTAAAGTGTGCATGTGCAAACCATTGAGGTATTTGCACATAAGTTCTTAAGTTGTGCATTCATTTGTTGTTGAAGTGACAAGTGTATAATACTAAATTTGGAGTGAAATATGCTAAACTTGACAGATATAGCTAGAAATTGATGCAATAAATGTGTATACATTTGGTGATTATGTGGCATTTTCCATTGGACACTGTGATATGTATTGCATGTTGTGATGATGGGGGCATAATGGTAGACATGGTTAAGGGAAGGCAACATGGAGAATGGACACTTCTTATGAACACGAGGTTGTGCTTGGATCAAGCATAAGTGATTTAAAAAGTGGCCAACAAATTTAGTACTAGGTTTGGGAGTGAGGAGCTTCACACCCTTGATGAAGGTTCTTATCTCACATGAGCTACCTAATATATTGAGGTAGTCAAAGGGGCACTTAGAGGTAGTGTTCAAATTTATGGCATGAATAGGTAAACGATTCAGATGATATACATCCTATAAAACTAATTCCACTCCCATGTCCTCTCTTAAGGTAGATATTATTGATTAGTTTCAATTCCAATGAAAATTTTGCCACAACTTAAGTTAACCTTGTGGATATGAGAGGCATGGATTAAACTTATGCAACATGGAGGTTATGATTTATGTGTACATATTATGGACCCAAACCTACCTCTATGTTCATCTTGGGACTAGAATCGGGGAACAAGGACTTTCACACCCTTATTTAATGTATCAATCTCATGATTTTCACCCAATAGATTAATGAAATAGTGGGGGAACCTAAAGGTAATGATTGAAATTATGTCACTAGCATGTTCTCCTTAAGATATATACCTTTGACTATGCTTTATCCCACAAGCCTTTATCTATGCTTCAAGTTATCCATGGGGATACTTAGAGGTATGGGTTGAACTTATAGCACTAGGAGTGCGTGACCTACATGTACATGTTATGAGCCCAAGCACACCATCATATTTTGCATACAAATGAAATATTTAAGCTCAATATATTTGGGATAATTTAACAATGGGAAGTAAGGAGTTACTCACCCTTGCTTAATGTTTCATTCTCATTGAGTTCGATAGAAACCTTGAGGTAACAATGGGGACACTTAGATGAAAGGGATTAAATAATGGACCAATAAGTGATGGTTTGTGTGTATACATTACAAACCCAATCCCACCTCCACATTCTACTTAAGGTAGATAGCCTCAACAATAATCTATTCTCATGAGCCTTTACATGACATCTTGATGTAGCCAAGGGGGTACTTAGAGGTAGAAGTTGAACTTTTGGCATTGGTAAGTCATGAATTACATGTACATATTATGGCCCAAGCTCACCCCCTGTTGTGCAATAGGCCTACAAATATAAGCTTAATGAGCTTCATACTAATAATGGATACCAAGGGGTTTCACACCCTTGGTAAAGGTTCCAATCTTGTTAACTTCACCCATGACCTTCGAGTAACAAGGGATCCACCTCAAGGTAAAGGTATAACTTATGGAACCAAGAGGTGATGACTTGCATGTACATATTAAGGACCCCACACCCACCCCTACATTTCCTTAAGGTGGATATCATTGATCAAGTTTCATTCACATGGGCCTTTACCTAACACCTTGAGGTATATCCATGGGGATACTCAGAAGAAAGGGTTAATCTCAAAGTATTAAGAGGTCATGAATCTTGTACATATCATATACCAGACTCACCTCAATCACACCTCAATGGTCTCCTTAAGGCTTACCAAAATGGTTGGTTAAGATGTTGTTTAAAAGTAGACCAATGAAAGTTTACCATACCTGGCCCAAGTTTAATTATCACTATGTCCCAAACCCTTATAAAACTTTACAAATCCCCAAAACAATATGTATCTAACAATTAAATCTATTATACCCCATGTGGGTTTGGTCGAATGGTAGTCATCCCATACTGTAAGGTATCCAGTTAAGCAATATAGGGGCGGCTTGGCCTAGGTTCGAATCCTTCATTAGCTTGGGAGTTGTGCTTGCGAGATGTTGCAATTCTCTCAACGGTTATAGTGGTAACATAGAAGCTTGATCTTGGGTGGCATATGGAAAAGGCTTGCCAAGTTACGGATTATGTTGGTTAAAAAAAACTTTATTATACCAAAAAAATTACAAAAATATTGAAAAAAAAATATGTGAGTTAAATGATTTCGAACAAAGCATATATATCCTCTCTCCCCTTACACATCCTATCTTCTCCCCCTTGCACATACCATCTTAAAACAAGATCCACGTGGTGGCAATGCCCCCGACATTGCCATTTCCACTAGCTGTTGTGAAATGAAGAATGTTGTATTGCCATGTTCCATGGTTGACAAGATAATGATACTAACTTTCAAGAAAATGTAATAGCAATAATGACATATAAATTTATAGTGTTTTGCAAGATTGGCGTAAAACACAAATATAATCTTCCAATATTGTATACAAACACCAAAAATTAATATCTTAATATCACAGGGACTCTCAGCATGCAACTTTTTGGTAAAGCAAAAGGCAGGCCTTGTAACTCATGTAGAAGAATGGTACTTGTTCATAACAGGGACAATCGAAAGACGACCTGAATCACAGTGAGAGAAGATTCTATATAATAAAAAGAAAAAAAGCATATCTTCTTTATGAATTAAAAACCACTTAAACGTATTAATTTTGAACTAAAAAAAATTATCCAATCTTTTTGGTGTACAACTATTTTTCCACGGCCTCAATTCCCCCACACATTCACATTCTTTTTGATAAAAATTTATTTCAAGATGACATATGTCACAGGTACTTCTTAAACTCTGCACATATAATCGTATAGAATTGTAGTTTATTGACTTTTTGCTAGCCAATGAACCTGTTGCAAAGAAAACATAATCCTAAACGTATGGAGGATATAATCTCCAAGATCTTAATTCATCTTCCTCCAGTTTGTGAGGATTTGTCTGCTGGCCCCAGTGAGGGGTTTGATATTACTCATATTCACCACGGTTAGCCTCTATTGGCTAGAACAATCAAACATGGAACATATTATACAATTTTATGATAATAGAATAGTCAAACATGAAACATATTATACAATTCTATGATAATAGATAATTAGTTCAACCATTCTTGGTTTCTACTCATTTGTTTCTCTTCTCCCAATATTATTAACATGGTATTAAAGCTATAGGTTGATCCAAAGGAGGAGATCTTGTTTGGATAGCAAGGCTCTTTCATTTGTCAGAAAAGTTTGTGTGGAGAAAACAATCTATCCACTGCAGTTGTTAAGAGAAGCCCACTCATTCTAGAAGTAGTGCTCAACCAACCGTTATCATTGCAGTTGCGAGAGTTTTGAAGAGGAAGATGATACATTTACGAAGAGTTCCATGTTGCAGAGTATCCACACAAGAGCCACTGATGAAAGATATTTTGCGTTACAAAGAACTCCTCTAGCCAATTCACCTCAAGATTGGAGAGTAAGAATATTTAATTTTCACATTGTATATATATATTTTCTTGAATTATTCCCCCACCTTGAGCTAGATGTCAACGGATACTGGATAATCATGCATCATGGTCTGTTATTGTTTCCCTGCTATTTTCATCAATAACAACAACAGTGATGTTTGCATCATATTTCTTTTCCAATGTTGTAGTCATTGGTGCAACCTATCGTGTACCATCTGTAAGGCATGGATTACTATCAGTAACAGGAAAAAGTACATGCTTAAATTGTGTTAAGTATGCTGCAGTTGTACCATGCCTATTTCTTGCACCTATGCTCTTGCTTTAAGAGTTTCCCTCATTACTACAATGCTACCATTCTCCTTGAGGAGAAGGAATATGAGATTCTGTATGAAAGGGAATTTTGGTGAACCGTGAACAAATCCACAGGGGGAGCTTTAACAACGAGGGCCACATGGAATATTAGCTACTTCCACCTCGGATTGTGCAATTTCCATTGCCAATGGCAACCAGAAATTGTATACTCTACTTGAAAACCAAACAAGGATCGCAGTCCTGAAAATGGATATTTTAAAGAAGTTTCAAATTAAGTTTAAAAATTAGTTTTGAGCCATGCTCTCATAAAGGCATTGATTGAGAATGATCCAAGGGTAAAACAACACTATTGCCATGTATTGGAAGAGCAAGGTTGTTGTTTAAAAGGCTGGAAGAGCAAGGTTGTTGTTTAAAAGGCTAAGAATAGTTGCATCAAAAATAATCTTTTTACAATCTATTGTGAAAAAAACACGAAGCTGTGAAGATTGAAGCATGTGTTGAAGATATTCAAAGTTTATTGAAACAAAAGAGTGACTATAAACATTGATTTGTTGCTTGTAAATGCATCAAGATTGTCCCCCATGTGGCACAAGTATCTCACATATTTATATTGTAGTTTGTCATCATTACATTGTGTTAACTTAGTAATGTGTTGGATTGATTCAAATAAACCCTGTAGATAGAGTAATTCCCTAACAAATTGGCAATCATAGTGGGTGGTACCTAGATGATTTGGTAGATGGAATGGCCCAAAGGTACAGTTGGTTCCCAGTCGCTACAGATATGACAATTTTTGTTTCTGCAACAGAAAAGATGCATGAAGAATGTAATGGTCATAATGTAATTGGGCATATCTTGTAATGAGGTGCATGATTGGTTGTACCTGACACCTTCAAGTTTTTTATAGAGTTTTTTGTCCATGT
This sequence comes from Pseudotsuga menziesii, assembly GCA_001517045.1. NCBI lineage: Eukaryota > Viridiplantae > Streptophyta > Pinopsida > Pinales > Pinaceae > Pseudotsuga > Pseudotsuga menziesii. Next base: position 489,446 of record LPNX011179825.1, on the reverse strand, counting down.
TGTAATGTCTTGTCATATGCATGTCTGTGTCCCCATTTTGTTGTAATCTTGTTTGTTGTATGCTTTCTCAGTATGAATACTTGTAGTGCTAAGGCGCATTATATCACAGAATTTGATATTCTCTCAGAGATGTTTGTTTTGTCAAGTTATGGAATAAACCACTGCTAGAGGTAACATGGGTGATAGGTGTACCCATAGCCTAAGCTTGATCAAGGCCAAAGATAAGAAAAATAATCTTCGATACATGGGGATTAGTTGATGGACCGGATATATTTCCAATAGTCGTTATGATGAAGACCCAAAGATGAAGAACGAACCATTGTTATGAACATTAGTAGCAAGCATGAGCAAGCCTAAAGAACCTGTTGAAACATTGAAGAAGAAAAATGTATGAAAAGTTTGCAGCATTGAAGAAGAAGAAAAAGATCAGAAGAAGAAAAAGAGCATAGTTTGCAACAACATCATGAATCAATCAAAGTTGAAAACAAAAAGTCTTTGAAATTTTGTTAAGGGTTTGTAACCCTCGCCGAGACATAGACCAACATGTATTTGCATTTCATAATTTTGCTATTATAGTATCATAATCAAGAAAGTAACTCTTTGTATTAAGAGGGATTGTTAGAAGTAGTAATCTCGTTAGTTAGTCTATGTTAGCTAGAGTCAATTTTACAGTTCCATAATTTGTTAGCAGGTATTGGCTAGAACAATAAAACATGTAACATATATATACAATTGTATGATAATAAATAATTAGTTCAACCATTCTTGGTTGCTACTCATATGTTTCTCCTCTCCCCATATTATTAACAAAAGGTGGCCAAATATAAAGGTGAGAGAGTGTTGTCGCCATGAGAGCTTGGCTAGTTTTCCTTCACAGAAGTATCGACCGAAGTATCAATGCTTGTTTCGATGTAGAGAGAAGTTCAAAAAATTGTACATTGCGCTTGACAGTTCATATGTGCACCTGCAACAATAAAATGGCATGATAGTTGTTATTCTTGTATGGTTGTAATTTTGGTAAATCTACTAAAACAATTAGTTTATAGTATTCATAAAGACAACCAATTCCAAAAACTTATAAATGGCAACCATCCATCAATTACTAGAACTACAAATAACCAATGACTAAACCTAATTCGACCAAACTTATATATACATGATTAATTATCGGTGTATCACATCAAAACTGGACAATCACTTCGACGTGGTGGTTTCCACTGTTTTTATTCACAATGTGAGCAAAGAATTTATGCACAAGAGCTTAGCAGCAACAACTGAGTGATCAAAACTGCTCCAAGAAGTGGTAAGGGTTTAATTCCAAGCGGGTTCTCCATTATCTGGGATTTTGTATATGTTCTCGAGTATGTGCAAAAGCTTCATGAGCTCAAAATGCAAGAAATTGGGGTTTCAGAAGTTTGCTTTGGATTTCATGCTTCAAAGCCACATTGTTTCCTTCAGGAAACCCCATGCTTATAGCCAAGAAGAACAAGCTTTTGATACTTTCATCCAAAGGATGAACTTGATCTTAAAAGTTGCATATGATTGTAAAAATTATGTAGAACCAGTAGCTTAGTTATTATAATTTACATAGATCCCCTTGTTCATGTTTTTTCCATCATCCAAAAGGATGATCTACGAAAGTCTATAAAAGTTGCAGCTTAGTATTATTGGTTTTGTTGATTATCATGGGAATACAAGTTTTATTTTTTCATAACATCTCTATAATTTAATCATAAATCTATACAGAACAAAGCAAAGGTTGGGATTTACTTTCTTTCCTTTTTCCTATGATTCGTTTTATGTAAAGCTAGGTATTGAAAAAAATTTACTTGTTGACTTTTATTGTATTGACCGACCAATCTGTTTAATTCTGGTTTTTTGGATCTGCAAAAATTTAATTCCCATAGGTGCACCTCCACGGGGTCTTCACTTAGTGAAACCCTGTCATAGCGCTTTCGTTCACGGGATATTAAATAATACTCTTAATTTCAATAGATATTGATAATTACTTACAAAAATATTTTTGTTGAGCCCCCCTCCCAATACATATTTCCAATTAAAAAAAACCCCTATTTTTACAATATATTCCTTATTTTTACTAGAAAACTCTATTTATACCCCCCAATACCTATATACCTCCCATAATCTATTCCCCACCCCCCAATACCTAAATATATTGACCTTATTTTTCATAATTAAAAACTCCCCTTTATGAATGAACATGATAAGATATTGCTCAACAAGGCGACTCCCCCGTGTGCACCTCCTGATATATGTGAATTCAAATATTAAATATTTCACTGTTTTTGCTTTTGGTTTCTTAAATGTGGTCTTTTTTTAGGCTCTGTGTTCTTGTGACGTTGGTTGAAATAATGATAGTGTGGATGTGCAGGGTTTTGTTGTGTTTATTTATTTATTGTTAATGTAAGCAATGTAAAAATAGTGTTATGTTGTTCAATCAATCATAGACCAAGTGTCCAATAACATATGTTGAACTTCTAATTTTCTTGAAGATAAAAATCACTTGGAAATGAGTTGAGGTGAGGTGTGTTAATTAAGTGACACATGAAAACGCTTCCATTTTAGTTATTTGGTGTAGCTTTATTTCTTAGCATAGGATGATTATACATATATAAATAATCACGTTTTATTTTTCCTAGTTTAATCTTAGGGAATAGGATGATTAGCTTTTTATTCCTTAGAATAAGATGATTAACAGACTTTCTAACAAGGAGAATGGGGTTTTCAACAAAGTGGTGGTGCTAATATTTTGTGTTTCTCTTTCTATTTAATAATCACATGTAGAAAAGTCAATTTTATAGTAAAAAAAATTAATATATGTTTTTGTCTAGATACTAAACAACCATATTATATTAGATGCAATCCATTCTCATTTGAAATTTATATAAGATGAAAAAAAGTTTACCCTATCTATGCATTCATATCTCTTCTATTTTACTAGATTAACAATTAAACCATTCATCTTCGACTGCATCAACTATAAAAAACTACATACAAATAGCTCCTCCTCATAGTAGGTGGCAATGTCGAGGACATTGGCACCACATGGCTCTAGTTTATTATTAATTTTTTCAAAGTGAGAAATGAAAATTATTTTTTTAAATAAAATTCTTATTATTTAGCTTAATTTATAAAGAAATCTTAATGTTTTATTATTAATTTTTTTATTTGAGAAAAGAAAATAATTGTTTCAAATAATTTTTTATTTTGCTCAAAAATTATGATAGGATTTAACTGTCTCCAGTATATATTAAATATTGTTTAGTATTTTTGAAATATAAAATATCATTTAAAAAAACTATTAACAACCATGTACACCAACATTTTGATTGCTTTGACATCTATATTAATGCATCTGCACACTTCTACATCTAAGTTAATTTGCATACTCTAACATCCATGTTAATTCCATTGTGTGAAATAGTAATGGCGATTGCTCAATACATCTTTATCATAAAAGGATTACAACTTCAATCCACTTGTAGAGCATAAGGAAATAACATAAAAGTGTTAAAGCTTCACTTGACCCATGGCATTTGCATGGTGATGATTGCTCTATCTCCTGTTGAAGTAATAAATTTGTAGGTTGATTTAACTTTTGCCCCAATAATATAAAAAATCAATTTATTTATGCTCTTCTCCAATGTCCTTGTTAAGTTTTTTTATCAAATATTTTGGTGAACGATGATATTTGATGAAAAAATATAGTAGAGAAGGCAAGTATGCTATGTTCTTTTCTCATTATTAAGATACGTTGGAAATAAGGATTTACCTATGAATTCACATGCACACTTGTTTGAAGCTTGAACTTCTCTTGCGTCTTTATGTTAAAACCATGGGCCCATAAAATACCAATGGAAAATCCATTATTGGTTGATTCAAGGTCATCTTAGTTATTCTATAGTTGAGTCAAGATTAACCCAACACTTTCTACTACCCTTCGTGTTGTTGGTATTTTTGTCCTTTGGATATTTCTCTTCTTTGGCAAGACACATGCTTAGAAACACTTTGAATAAAAAATATGTTTCTAGTTTAATATGCTATTATTTCATATCCATCATAGCATAATCTACTATTGCAATCAAATGAGAAACAATTTTATTTTCAATTGTTGCAACTTCTCATTCTCAATCACCAATTCTAGTAGCATTTTATGTGAATCCAACACACATGTGGGGCCATCAACATGATTGTCCTCGTGTGATGCTTTTAACATGATCAAATACGTGAGGCAAATGAACACTATTATGTACCACCTATTTATCAATGACAATGGCTCAAGCTAGTTTCTTTGAAAAAATCAAGAGCTAATGGTGTTTCGTAAAACATTTATAGTCATTTCGATTGCAATGTACCTAATGTGAATCATGTACTTTTTCACCAATAGATGTCAAAAGTAAAAAGCATGCATACATATATGTACCACTAGAATATTCTTCAAATGAGCTTGATAAGTTATGCTATCTCCATTGTAATGCTCAAAATTTGAATAAGGTAATTGAACATATTAAGTAAAGGTGGGAGAGCCTCATTAATAAAAATATATACAAAAGTTCGTTGGTCCATTGACTCGAACTTTGAAACACACAAAGTAATAGTTTAAATAAACTATCAAAAATATTTACAGGCTAAGAAATATTTAATCAACTTAATATAAAAATGGAAAGTAGTAATGAAAGGAAGAACAATATTTTGCATTGTAGGCATAACACTTATATTTTCTAAAAGAATTATTGGCACTATAAAACACCATATACTTGTTGATCTTACAAATTACACTCAATGCAAGAAAGAAGGGCATGCCAATGCCTTTGATTATCTGCATTAATCATAGTTTTAGGGCACCCACCAAACTGCACTTCAAAATGTTAGCAATTCAATGTCAAAATTGTATTCATGTTTGAGAACTTCAAGACTATTATTAAGCAATTGCATTACAATTAGGACAATATACTAATTCATGCCTAGTTGTTACTAATTGTGGCAATTTACAATAGAATGAATAAAAAACTATGATAACAAGTCCACTGCGGAGGCACCATTTTCCCAAAGTTTCATCCCAAAGATGGCATGGAAACTATGCATATCTCTTTAACTTCTTCATTCTCCATTTCTTGATATTAACTTGTATATTTGCTTGCATGGCCTTTTGGAAGCTAGGATAAGGTTCATAACCACTTATATTTTGGAGGATTTAAATTCAACAAAACAAAAACAACAATTCAAAAGTTAAAAAGCATTATCGATACAAAACATATACTAGCTCACCTTAAGCAAGACAAAAATTGGAGACATCATGAAAGCTCAAACAATACTATCAAAAAGTATTTTTTTCACATTGAAAATAAAATAAAATAAAAAATATTTGAATATGTGAATCAAAGTATACAAAATTGCATACCGAACAATCTAAATAAATTTTCAATGCCACTTAGAAATCCGAGCTGAAGTTTTTAACATAGCTAACTTAAAAACAATCGTGCTAACCCATAAAAAACTAAATTTAGATCTACATTTAACTTGTACGGACGTAAGTAATACAAAAATAAAGACCAACCTTCCAAGAAAACAATGAAGACCCAACTACAAGAAAAAATATGTATCAAACCATCCCGGTGAATTAGAAAATGGACAGAGAGAAATGAGAGACCAACTCCTCATAAGGAGTTTCTCCTTTTATGCAAGAAAGAGATTTCTAAATGATAACTTATCCACATCTACATTCAATTCCCGATAGATGTGCTTTATATGAAGAACATCACAAGAATCCTAGAGCAATTTGACCCTATGCATCCAACCCTTTGACATATTCACTTCCAACCTGCACTACTTTCTTTGTACCCACTTAATGTTCACCTTTGAGTCTCCCACCACTTTCAATTGAGATATTTGTTTTAAATGTGCAAAGAATAGCATTCCCCATAGTGCAAGCAATTTTTCCCTTGTGTTGGAACTAGGGCCACACCCCATCCACAATTAAACATGTGCTCCTCATCTATCATCTTAAGCAAGTCGATTTTGATAATATCCCAGCAAATTTTTATGAAATTGGCATTGAAGCCATCTGGACCCGGAGCCCTATCATCCTCCATACTGTCAACAGCCTTCTTGATTTCCTCTAGCGTGATCACCTACTTCAAGGCGTTGTTGTCTTTATTTTTTATGGCATTAGGCACCAAGTTCAAGAGCTCGACGTCTTCAATGACAGGCTGGGCTGTGTACAAATCCTCAAAATGCTTGGACGCTTCAGATTTAATGTCATCAAAGTTATTGATTACCCTGTCGTGGGACCGGATCTCGATCACAGAGTTGAAATTTCTCCTAGCTACGGCTTGCTTGTGAAAAAATCCAGTGTTCTTGTCTCCATCTTTCAGCCACTTACAACGCGATTTTAGCCTCCACCACTTGGCTTCTTGCCTGCATGCTACGTGGAGGTTCGACTGGAGCTTTATCTCTGTCTGAATGTCTGAATTGTTCACCATTTTTTCTTCCATATCGGCTTGGTGAGACTCCAGCGCAAGGGCAGCCTGGAATTTTTTATAATTGGGAGAGGGAATCAACTTGGCCCATGACTTTAGCTCTTTCTTCAACCGTCTCAGCTTCTCCTCCCAGACGTAGAAGGGGGACCCAGTTACCGGGGGGGACCAAGAATCCGCTACCATCTTTAGAAACTCAGGTTGAGTGGCCCACATTGGGTTGAACCTGAAGGGTATCGGTCCCAAAATTTTTGTCCATCTCCATCTCAAGAAGAATGGGCTTGTGATCCGACCCTCCAAATGGAAGGATTTTGGAAGACAGATTTAGTCCTAGGAGGAGGAAGGAGTCCTAGACCAGAAAGCGATCAAGCCTAGCAGCAATGCGCCCGGGACCGGTCCTCTTGTTACTCCAGGTATATTTTCCTATGGATGGCTTGATATCCATGAGGTCCCACTCCAAAATGATTTCATCAACAATTTCTCTTATGGGGTCTCTGACCAGGGAGCCCCCTCTTTTTTCATCCTGGCTGAGGGTGATATTAAGATCCCCCGCAAGGAGTACATTTCCTTGCTGATTACTTCTTTCCTCATGAAGGAGGTTCCAACAATTTTTTTTATCAGCGTAAGAGTTAGGAGCATAAATATTGAATATTCTTACCAGAGTATTGGTGTCTTTTTGCCTCAGCAGGGTGAGGATCCAGTTAGGGCTGTACTTGATGTCAACAGCCTCGAATTTCTTGTCATCCCATAGAGTTCCAATGCCTCGAGATATGCCCCTTGAACTAATTGCAGCTTTACCTCTTTTTTTTCCAAAATTTAAGACTTGGAGAAATGCAGCTTCCTCCATCTTGGTCTCTTGGATCAAAAAGATGTCCGGTTGGTGAAGAGAGATTAAATCCATCATAGATTCTTCCTTGCTTTTGCTACCGAGACCTCTGCAGTTCCAGGAGAGGACCTTCATTACTTACTTTTGGAGGTCGTAGGAATCCCTTTCTGGGCATGCCCTTGCTGACGGGTGTTTCGGGTATTCTTCAGTAGCTTTTCCAAGGTTAGCTGGGATCCTTGCAGCTTATCCTTATAAGTAGCTGGTTCCCTTACTTCTTTTTTGGATTTCCTGCCTTTAGTTTTAGTCAGTCTTGGAGTGGTAAGTTCTATCTCCCCTTCTTCCTCTTCCTCTTCTTCTGATTCAGATTCTTCCTCTGATTTCTCCAGGGGTTCTCCTTCTTTTGTCATATCAGCACCTTCTTCTTGGTCTTTCACTTGCTGATCGGGTGGGACTACTTCTGATTCTTTACTCTCTTCATTGCTAGATTTCTCTATGGCTTAAGTGGACTCATTCCTTACTTCATTGGATTCATTTGTCTTGGATGTTTCTTGGGATCCTTCAAGAGGGGATCTATGGCTTCTTTGGTTCTTTCACCCTTCTCAGATGCTCCACCACCTTGATTTTTGAGTTTAGATCTATTCACCCTTTGCCATCCTTCTGCCTTGTCCTGGTGTGATTTAGGTTTTTTAGGGTAGTTCCGGTTGAAGTGCCCGTATTCCTGGCAGCCCCTGGACTTGAAGGGGAGTTGTTCATAGTCGAGCTTTTGGAAGTGGGACCAATTCCCTACAGTTAGCTTTATAGCCTTTGGCAATCCTACTTCGAGATCCACCTCAACGCATATGCGGGCACATGCGTATTGGTCCTTTGGGCTCGCCATGTCAATGTATTTCCCCAGGACAGTCCCGATCGCTTGGAGAGATTTAGGGTTCCAGCAGTGCATGGGGAGATTAGGGAGTCTGACCCAGACTGGCACGACTTTGGGGATGTCAGCCTCGGGATCGAAGTCCGGGGTCCACCCATTGAGATAGAGGCCTTGCGGCCCCATGAAGTAGGGTACGTTCCTAAATATTAGGTCTTTGTCTTCTTTGGATTCGAAGTCGAACAGAAAGTAACCCCTTCCGACGGAGTATGAAGCCACGTTTTTGGAGATTAGGGGTCTCCAGTTTCTTTGGACCCAGCTGTCGGTAGTTTTTGGTGAGGGCCAGAGCCCTGTGAATTGCTCGACCAGGGCTTGATCTGCCAGGGAGAGGGCTACCCGCATAGTTTCTTCCGGAGGGAGGGTGACTTATGGCACATCTTCAATTCTCTTAACAAACTTCGGAGAGTCTCTTAGTCCCGATCTCCTATTTTGAGGGCCAATTAGCCGATTAAAGGCAATAGATCTCGGATCTGGAGGCGGACACTCCACCCCAGCCATCTGGCTGCTCCAATCGCCAGACACTCAACTCATGGGCCTGACAGCCACTAAATTAGAACAACTCGTGGCCTGGTAGGCTCAGCTCTCGTAGGGCCCTACTGATCTCCACAACGACTCAGCAGCAATCAGCAGCCAGCATGAGCACAGCCTGCATGCGTTCTCCCGATCCGAGGTTCAATCAGCGTGACGTGAAGACCTAGCAACTTTCGTCCCCTATGAGTGCTACACAACATCTACTAAATGCAATTTTTCAAAAGAACGAAATTTTATTAACCACCCAAAACTATCAATAAATATATTTATTTATATTAAAAATACATTAATGTAATTTTTTTTAATATGCATTTTAAATAAAAAATAATATACAAAATTTAAAAATTAATTATAATAAAATGGATTAAAAACAAGTCACCCACACGACACACTCCTTCTAAACTTTTTTTCCAAGAGGTTTCCTAGCTCCACTTTCCACTTAGGCACAACTTAACCTCATTCTTTTAAACATCGTTAATCTTTATTATAAGGTTTAACTTAAGAGATGCAAAGGGTGGGAAGGCCTCCTCCCTCTATATTTTCATCCATATTGTGAAATTGGCTAAAATAAAATTACTGTCCTTAAACCTCGTAATCTTAAATAATAAGGTAAATCATTGCCTCTAACTACAAGCTTCATCATCATTATTTAAGGTCCACTATTATAATATTCATAATGGTAAGATATTATTACAATTATACATAATAGAGTTTAGACTAAAATAGTTAACCAACCATTTGTATTGATTGGACGACTTGGCTCGCGTGAGCGGTCACATCCGACATTACCGGCCGTCCAATCAATGCAAATGGTCAAGCAAATAGGTCAATCTACAATCTACAGAGTTTCATTATATTTTAATATATTTAAAATTACCAGGTTGGTTATGCTTGCTTGATAGGTTATTTTACTCTACCCTCTTGTTTGTTGTTGACTTTGTATGTGTGGTCAATAAAGTCATAAATAATGTGTTGGAAATACTTATATGATTATAACGATCTTCTTGCCACCGCTTACACATTGATTGTGAACATTAATTAACAATATTATGTCGTGTTAATATACCATAATTTATATGTTACTATTCATAATGACAGTGAACCTTTTATCAATATAATGATTAATTAATTATACTTAATTACTCATTCAAACTTTACTTTAAATTCTTTATTATTAAACATATATTTATATAATAAATAAAATTAAATACTCTAAAGAATTTTTTAAATCTCTAATAATCCAGCTAGGCACTTAAAACCGTTTTTAATCTTTCATTATGATATCTTGTTCTCAAATTGTTTCCCTCTACCTTTACATAGAATAGATTATATATTTTGGCAATAGTTGCCAGAATCTAACTACTCTTCAAAAAATAGATGAGTTCGTTTCATTAAAGTTTTGAAATTAGTTTGTTTGATTGGGTGAAAATAGTTTTGTTTGATTGGGTCAAAATAGTTTTATGTGCTTATTTAAGTTAAATTTGGTTGGATTTGAAGTGTAATAAAGTTAAATGACTTTTATTAAATTTAACTATTTTAATAAATATTTAAATTGTATTATTATTTTTAATAAATATTAAAAGAATAAATAACAAAATAATTATATATATATTATTAAAAGAATCATATATATAATGGTGATGATGGTGGTGGTTTTTAAGGTTCACATAGATTAAATTTGGTCAATCAAATGTTAAAAGAAAATGTTAGACAAAAATTATTTTATTTGATTCAAAATATTATTCCTATGTTCAAAAAGCTTAAGGAGGCATGCATTCCTAACTCATCATAGTTTTGACGAGCTAGAAAGTTGGAAAGGTCATTATTGGAGCAAAGATTATGGAATTGAGATCTAATGTGAGTGTAAGAAGGACATCCTAAGAGAAAGGGATTTTCATCTTAAACACTCATAAACTTGCACAAATGACAAATAATATATAATAAAAATTAAAAAATAATTATTTAAAGGTGGAAGATAGATATAATTGATCTTGTCTATAAATCTATAAAAAAATAGTGTTTGGTCATATGCTTGGTATTTATAGACAATATCATCTCTCACATACAAGTGAGGCCATAATACCATGTGAAATACTGATACTAATCATATTTGAAACACTAACCTTATATTATAGATTCAAATATATGGCTAGCATATAAATCCCATATTTTTTTAAGGGGAGGAGAACTATATTTATCTCTTCATAATATATATCCTTGAAAAATAATTAAATTGCCTTTGGGGATAAAATTGACATATAAAGAATAACCATCTTTGTCATGTGTCGCTCTCAAGCACATATTGTTAACTAGATTTATTACTAGAGAATAACACCTCATTCTTTGTTTTCAATAGTGTTTTTATCTTCCTAAATTTCATTGACAATAATTAAAATCTTACTTTTCAATGGCGTTGAAAGATTTTATGTCGTGTCAGTTTTTTTTATAAGGAAAATGTTAAAATTGCTCCAAATTTCGTAGATTTACTTTCAAGAGAAGCATGATAATCTTTAAGTAATCATATAAAACTTATTCATGGTTGATAACAACTATGCAATGAGACATACTCAGGTAGATTACAACTCCTTCTAGACTATCCCACTTGCTCATACCTGGCAGTTTGAATCAATAAAGTTATTGTCATAGTATGAGGCAATTTTTGCCTCTTACTTTATAAGGAAAAATGTGCTTTCAAACCTTAACTGTGCTGTCATATATAACATTACCCAATACCACGAATTGTGTTAAACAAATATTTCCCTTCAGATTAACCAAGTCTATAATGTCAGGTATGAGTCAGACCATAATATTAGCGTGACACACTTAGACTAGTGATATCTCAATGTTAGTCTTAGAGTAGAAGCTTGACCATGCCTCTAGCATATGAATCTCTCACTGCTCTAGGGGAGAAGAAACTACATTTACCTTTTCTAAACATATATCCTTGAAAATTAATTAAACTTCGCTTGGGATGAAACCGACATATAGAAGATAACCATGTTTGTCATTTGTCACTCTCACCCACATGTTGTTAACTAGTTTTATTCTTAGAAAACAACACCTCATCCATCATTCTATCACCAACATATTGTTAACTAGTTTTATTCTTAGAAAATAACACCTCATCCATCGTTCTCAAAAAAAATTTCATCTTCCAAAATTTCAAAAATAACAGTTAAAAACTTACTTTTCAAATGTGTTAGAAGATTTAAGTCGTGTCGGTTTGTTTTTTTTTGTGTTTTTTAAATTTTGGAGTTTTTTTTAAAGAAAAAGTTAGAACTACTTCAAATTTCATGGATTTTACATACAAGGGAAGCATACGAAACTTACCATAAGTAAATCCTATAAAACAAGTTCATTGTGAATAATCATTATGTAATGAGACATACTCAAGTAGATTACATCTCCATTTAGACTATCCTATTTACCAACAAAGATCCATCTAAGAGGGGATCTACCAAGCACCGAGAGGGATCAAATTTCTCAAGGTGCAAATACTTTTTAAGAGTGGAAATGTTGAGGAAATGTGTAATCCAATGTTTATGGTTTTAGTTTATCTAATTTATGTTGTTTTATATATATGCAATTCTAAATAATTTAAATTTAACTTTAGCAACATGTTATTTTTAATAATATTTTATTGTTTTTTATAAAGGACACATGTCAACTCTAGGATGAACACAAATGAGTTACACATCTCTCTCCTATTTAGATGTAGAATACACCTCCTTACACCTCTTCAGTGCAATTATTACCTAACAATCTAAATAAACTAAGTTATAATCATAATATCCAACCAATACTATTTAATATAACATTTTTTTTTACAAAGTCTTATTACTAGTCCAGCAAAAAAAAACATCTTTTATACCACCTGAAAATTCCCACCTAAACTTATATATTTAATTTACACCCTTGTTTCCATTGTATTTATATATCTAATTTACACTCTAATTTTTCAAACTATTGAATAGTTTTTTTATACCACCTAAAAATTTCCACCTAGACTTATATATTTAATTTACACCCTTGTTTTCCATTGTATTTATATATCTAATTTAGACTCTAGTTTTTCAAACAACACATTTCAAGTGAATAGTTAGTGTACTTGTTTATCTACTTTGTCTACTTTGCAGTCACATTTCAAGTAACACACTAATTGTACCTATCTATATAATATACACTCCCTTGCTTTTCAAAAAGAAAAACACTTCCCTCGAGAAAACATTGGAAGACAACACACATGTCATATAATAGAATTAACTATGTGAGACGAGGCTTTCTTAGGTGTTAAGTCGTTCTCTGGTGTAAGGCCTTCATAGATGTTATCGGTCATTGTTAGGTGAACCATGAGAAAAAAAGGACCTATCTAGGATTGGTGATGGGTATGTGAGGTCACCAGGCACCAGAAACGTTAATAATGGGCATCCCATCCATATTCATGCCCTTCGACTTTTCCAAGTAATTTCCCTGTCTGAGCCATCCGAGTACAAATTCCATACACATGGCAACTGCAAATGTCCTTTGTCTTTTTCTTTATGGCAGGCGGTGACAAAAGTAAAACCTTTAATAAAACCCCACACCCACAGTCTCATCTCATGTGATACTCTTAAGTTCTTTCACAGAAAAAGCCATGTTTAATCTTGCTTTACCTAAGACAAATCATTTGATTTTGTAAACTCAAATGAAAACTTTAGTTACCAGACAAATCAGAAAAAGACACCTTCTTGTTAAAGGGAATTTCAAGAGAGCATTTGATTTCCCTGTCATGGCATTACAGATCCTTCGAATTCAGATCTAGAGTTGTTGCTACTTACTGGGTTTCTCTAGCTCTGCAAGGTAAGCTTTATTCAATATACTGGTAATTAACCCAGTGGTCTTATAACATAAATGGATTCATTTACTGTCTCTGTTAAAAATGAATTGCCAGCTATTGATACATGAACTTGGTAGAAACTCAGCCATGGTGTTGCAGATCTGTCGCAGCACATGTTCAAGTAATTTTTTATGGGTAAAACAAGAGTCGAAGATGGTGCTTAAATTTAATTAAATTTGAGTACAGATAGATTGATAAATCGATGTTACAGTTCAAGTATCACTGCGCTGTTTCAGTATAATTCAGCAATAATGCGAATAGATTTAGCAGCTTTGCTAGTTATTTCAGTAAAAGTACAGCAGATAACCATTAGAGCTTCAGTGGTAGTGCAGCAGAAGAAGGTGATTCATCTGGTCAGTTAAATGAAAATTTTCAATATTAGTTGATCAATGATACTTGCAGAGAATGTTTCATGGCCAAGTAAATTACAGCACATGAGCTGCATATGATTCTTCTGGATTTTAGTTTATTGCGATGGTACCCTAATTTCATCTGAGACATTGATGTCTTATCTTTCTGTGTTTTCCTTTGGTGGTTGAATGCCTTTTTAGGCAAGACCCTCGCTGGCCAAAAACCTTCGGCTTAGAAGCCGCGTGATTGCCCAGGACTTGCACTTGCACTTGATCTCGTCTACCCACCTTGGTGCCTAGGACAAACATCCTAGATTCAGATAACAATGAAATATCGCAATATAGTACAAATGGTGGCATTAACACAGAAACATGTTCTCGGGGGGATCAAATCCTAGCCTATGCAACGAAAGCACATGTTATACAACCCATTATATTTCTGTGTTATTCGTAATGGGAATATTTGATTTAAGGTCTGAGTAAAATGCCATTAATCATAATTTTTTTGGTTTGTGAATTTTACAGGGGAGAGAGCTTATCCACTCAAGACAGTATTGAGGGTCGCTTCTGTCCAGCAAACAAGATTTCTTCAGAAATAAGGTCAACTAAAATATGGCAACTGCGTTAGTTGAGGGAGCAACCAGTGATATGTTAGGTGATCCAGATTGGGCACTGAATATTGAGCTCTGTGACATTGTCAACGACGACCCACAGTAAGATACCGATCTTTGATTCTCACTCTTATTCTCAGTATTTTGATTCAACAATGAAAAGAAGCACAGTACACTTTAATGTCAGTGATGCCTCCCTAGGGAATGCCGATAACATGATCTTGCATAACAATAAAGACCTGTGAGCAGTCCTTCAATGTGCCCTGATACGTCTTGAAGTTAATATAATCTGGTTACATATCGCTTCTGCACATATGTTTCAGTGTATGGGAATGGTTGCGAGTCGATATCGAAATTTGGGAAATACAGACAACCTGAGAACTAAAGTAGATGCTCAATAACAAAGTATTCCTAGAGACCTGTTCGCTATCCCTGAAACATAACAAGTCAAGATAAAGTGTTATCAAGCATGGATTTGAGCATACTTCATCATTAAGGGTATGCGATGGTTAAGTCCATTATTGTTTGTTTAGTGGGAAGTCTCTCCTTTAGGGATATGCTATATGGCTATCCAAATCCCTTCGAGTTTCATCCAATGTTTAGCACTATATAATCATAGCTCACCACCAGAAGATAAAACCTGGCCCAACAACTCCCTCATGGCTCCATCTCTTTACCATGTAGTATGGGGCACATGACTATACCTATATAGTGCCTCGAAGGGCCTTATCTAAGTTGGTCAATTCGGCTATATGGTTCCTGCACACAGTATAGATCCTCCCTCCCTTCCTATTACCTTGGCTTATGGCGAGTATGGTAATGAAATTTGAAGTAATATGGTCATAATGGAGTCAGTAAAATACAACTCTGTATACTAATTCACCAGCTACGTGCCATATGAACAACATGGCGCCCAGTATGACCCACACTGATCCACAATATTTTCCAACTAAACGCATCACCGTTGGGAATGTTTAATCTATCCTGTATGTAGGACTTAATAGCAACTACATGTAATGAAAAATAAACAACACTTAGCTGATCATAATTTTGACATAAAATCTCACAGACAATATATAGTCAAAACTAAAAGGCAAGGAACTTTCAGTCCTTGGCTGGGGAGCAATATCAAATTTCCAACTGTGGGGTCATGTTGACTGAAACACATCTAGCAAAATACCAATCTAGCATAGGTTGGCCCCTTTTGTAGTTTGGTCACTACAGTTTGTGAGGTCAAATCGATAAGAAACTCATTGTTTTTGCAGCTTGCTAAATTTCTATCTATGCATTGTTTTCGGTACAGTGGATTTTGTTGGAATAATGACTTGTATTCCCAAGGAACTACACCAAAAACCACAACTGTGTAGGTCCTCTTTAAATAGGCAGAGTAGGGTCTCCAGCTTATAACAACAGGATCCAAGACTTAAAGTCTTACATTGTTTTACAATCAAGAATTTCACAAGTAGAGAAATGTGATGGCTTGAAAGGCGTGCTAGATCTGTGGGGCAAACCCAAGCTCTGCAACTGATGCTCTGAGGAATGCGCCCCCTGCTCTGCTCTGCTCCAAAATGTCTGGTGAACTGCTTTTTCCTGGAAGAAGTGAATCCCTTTTTCTCCCTGAAGAAGTGTGCTCTCTGCCTCTACTACCCTCCCAACAGTAAAAGTGCGCCCCACTTCTCTTCTCTGATCTGATTGATGAAGGCACTCCTCAATCAATCATTGATGATATCTCAATGTGCCCTCCTCAATCTCTGAAGGAAGATGCTCTGCCTCTCTTTGCTCTCCAGCTTCAAGAAGGGAGCCCCTACTCGGGAAGTGCACCCCTCTCCTCAAAAGTGCGCCTCACTGCTTTCTTTCTCCGTCAATCTTTGAAGAGATAGTATGATGATCTCTCACACACACATAATGATGCGCCCCCTATCAGTCTCTGAAGGAAGTGCGCCCTCACTGTATGCTCTGATCTCTTGGCTGATGAAGTGCACCCTTACTCTCTATGGTGCGCCTCCTCTGTCTTCTCAGATATATCTCACAAGTTATGTGACTTTTACCCTTTGCACACCTTTTCTAACTCATCGGTGACTTTAAGGTTTAAAATCCCTAATTCTACTTTAATGCAAAATTCCGCATGCAAATTTTTTAATTAAAAATGCATGCATGCAGGTCTCACATGCACAAGGTAAAACTCTCAGAAATCTCTGCATGCTTCCACCACTGAAGCCATGCAAATTGGTAATGTGTTTCTCAGACACTACATTGATGCCTACCCTGATAATGTCCCTTCATGCTAGGCACAATCACATGAAGGACATCCTGAGATACAAATCTTAGCAGTTTTTGCAATCATAGGCGCACACAAGCATGAGCACAAGCACACGCATGTCATTGAGAGACTTGAACCCGGGTGGGGGTGATAACACCACCCGACTTTCACCAACCTGGTTAAGCATCCACTGACAGGCAATACAACATTTTATTGATGAAGCTGCAGTCGATCCTATCACAGGGTTTATCAAAATCAATTTTGAGAAATATAGAATTCTGCTGAGTCTTCCTGGTCCATTCTATAGCTTCCCTAATAGAAATCGCCTTGTCTAAATAACCCAACCCTTCCCTAAACAAAGCCAGTCTGCCTGTCTAACTATTGATGCAGCAATTTTTTGAAACTGCATAGCCACTGCTTTGGCTAGGATTTTATTTAGAGACATTAAGCAGTATTATGGGACACCACCCACTAATAGAATCTCTGGCAGCATTTTTTGGAGTGAGTTTAATCAAGGCCTGGTTCAAATGAAGGGTTCCTACAGCATTCATCTTCCCTTGGACACTCTCCTGGTTGATTTGCAGCTTTATGGTAGCACCCCCTTTAATGGGGCTTACCAATGTGGAACCAAACACCAATCACCCTTGTTTGCGACCGATTGATTTTTAGGATTAGGCCCATGTAAGAGGTACCTTCTAACTCAAGCTTGGCTGCTTTTTGATCATCAAAAGCATTAGTGATGTTTTTAAACACCATGTCAGCTATTTGTCATCCACAATTAATTTATGTCTTCACTTTTAATTGGGTTGTTATGTCTGGGTTATCTGCTTTCATAATTTAATACACATTAGTAAAAATAAAAATAAAAACAGAATATTCATATTCTCTGCTTTAGCGTATTCATATAGATCCATGTTTTTGTTGTTTACCTTTTTCAGGTTGTTTTTTCCATGTTTTAATAATATATATGGTATTCTTGGGAATACATCAGATAATCTTATCTTTCAGTTGCATATAAATTATAATATTGCATATAAATTATAATAGATGCTATTTCCTGAAAGCTATGTTATCACTGATATATCTGTGGTTGGTTAATTTTGTCTTCATTGAACAGACAAGCAAAGGATGTTATTAAAGCTGTTAAGAAACGCCTTGGGAACAAGAACCCAAAGGTCCAGACACTTACTCTCGTGGTGAGTATGAACACCTATAAGGAAATCATGTTTGTGAACAATGTACACTGCATATGTCTGTCAGTCCTTGAAGTATTGACATTTTTGCTTTGGGGGGAGAAAGATTCAGATTTGTTTATTTAACAAAAGAATTAATTCAATTCTGTAAAACTTTCCCCTAAATGTTTCAATATGAAGGTATGCACATATTAAGTCAGGTATTGTATTTCGTTTTGAATTTGGTGGTGCATTTTCTAGAAGGGATATGTGTAACAAATCACAGACCAAAACCAGCAATGTGTGCCCCTATCACCCCTTATTTTAAAAAATGAACTGTATTTTTGTGGAGGTGTCTTGGAAGCCCTTGTGAATATATTTTGAATTAATTGTGTTTTCTTCAGTAAGTGGTTCATTGTATATTAGTTTGGAGTTTGGACTCTACAAATTTTTCAGATTTGACTACTTTAATTTTTAGCAGTCTTGAGCATACTGATATGGATATTGAAAGGAAATTATAAAGCAAACTGATGACTTCAAATGTGCTCCTTTCGCAAAAGAGATGACAACAACTGCAAAGTATTCTGTTAGAATACCTTCTAATCTTTGCAGTGAAATGGTCAAAATGTTGCTTTGTTCTGGCTCTATCTCTTTAACCATCTCCAGTGTCACAGTAGATGCTCTGGATAAGTCTGTGTTGCGGGGAAAAATCCCCTATGGTTTTGGGTCAGAACCATAACAGAGCAATGACTTGAAAGACAACTTCGATTCCTTAAAAGACAGTCAAACATTCTCAGCTAACTAATAAATGAACAAGAAGATAAAGAATACCAACCTAGATTCAGAAGTTCAGTGAAGATCAAAGTCTTGAAACCTTTTGTCCAGCAGCTTCTTTAGTCACCTGCATTCAAAGAAGATACAAACTGCAAGATAGATAGCTATATTTGTAAATGCATAAAAGATTGACTGAAAATAAATCAATTAATGTATTAAGCAATTAGGTTTTCATATATCCATGACAAAATTAACACATTGAGTTGGATGGAAAACAGAGATCTTTATCGAATTAATAGCAAATACAAGGATAGATTTAACTTGTGACTGCTGCGGCATTGTTTTGAAACCGGCATCCAAATTCCTCCACCTGGGCCACAAAAGAGCAACTTGATCTCCTGGTGCTTTGCTCAAAGGACAAGTCCAAGAAAGAAAATTTCTTCTTTCTGACACGATATAAAGGGCAAAGAATGTGGAAAACAGGGGGTTTCCAGATTAGAACGAACAACTTGCTGACTCGGGAAATAGGGGCTTGTGGTTTTCAGCAGAAAAAGAACGACATAATGATGCTATTAATGATTTCTTCTTCTCCTTTCCTTCTTCCATTGGGCACTTTTATACTCTAGACAAGTAGTTAAAGTAGTTAGGGTAGTAACATAGTTATTTACTAGAGATAGGAGGTTAGGAACTGAAGGAACCTGTACAACTCACCTGAATTTTAACCAATTTTATAATTTTTGTGCCCAAATAAATGTAGACACGGTCCAGAACTTGATAGGACGCGTAGACGCAGTCTAACATGTTGATTTTTCCTAAGCAGCATCAAGAGCCATTCTCTTGGAGAATGGAGACACTTGGTCAGTCACCAGGATGTGGAACCAATCCAGCATTGAGGGAACTCAGCCTAGAGCTGAGTAGCCATTCTTTGAATGGAGACACCTGGTCAGTCACCAGGATGTGGAACCAGTGCAGCACTGGGGGAACTCAACCTAGAGATGAGTAGCCATTCTTTGAATGGAGACATCTGGTTAGTTACCAGGAAAATGAACCAGTCTAGGATTGGGGGACTCGGCTTAGGGACGGGGGCCATTCTCTGGGAGAATGGAGGCGCTTGGTCAGTTACCAAGTATTTAACATTGAGTTAAATGATGCAGCCTAGGGCAAAGGCACCTGGTCAGTTACCAGGACATCACTATAAGTCCTAGACTGGGTCTAGGCATGTGAGGCACTCCTACCTTCGATCTGTGGGCTTTGTGGTTAAGACACCTAGCACCTGATCTTGGTGGCACAAGGAGTTTGAGATAAAAGCATTAGTAATTCTCCCTATTTATGATGATGTACTTTGAGTGGGTATGAAGGACCCCTATGACCACTTGCATTGACCACAGGGCACTTGGAGAAGGCTAAAAGGTAAAAGTAAAAAATACATAAGGACCTTTGGACTACTAAGAAGTCAAAGTGAAAATACAAAAAGGCCTTTAGTACCACTAAAGGTAAAAGTAAAAAACTAAAAGAATAAAATCCTATTATTTTATTCTTATGAGTAAGGTCCACATCCAAGTTAGTAAAAGCCTATAAAAGATGATCAATTCCATTTCATTTACATACACTTCATCATCAACACTTGACTGCTCCCTTGAAGGCTGAAGAGTTCGTTGGTTTTCTACAGTGGTTGGTGATCATTACTCTTGTGCCCTAGCATGGTGGTTTTGGCTAGCTAGGGCATCACTTCTTTATGCACAAGTGAGTAGCAGATACCCTAAACTGCTAGGGTATCCCTCCTTCCATTCATGACTAGTAAGAGTAGAGCTAGGGCATAGCCCTAGGGAATCCTCCTACTTGCGGGCATCTATTCTCTCTTCACGGGCAACTCCACCATTACCTCGGGCAACTGTAAACTCTCATGGGCAGTCAGCTATCCTACACTGGCAACCCTTAAACACACTGTTATCACTCCTGGGTAGCAGTACAGAGCTCGGGCAGGCTTCGGGCAGCAATACAGAACCTCAGATAGGTTCTAGGAAGCCTTATATCAGGTTCGGATAGCAGGGAAGACACACAAGCTGCCCTAATCCTTCACGGGCAACAGTATATCAGCTCCGGGCAGCCTCTAATAGAACTTGGGCAGCTATAGACTTGATCTCGGGTAGCTCTAAAACAGATCTGGGCAGTTCGGGCAGGACTAGTCAGAAGACACAAAAGTTCGAGCAATTGAGATAAAGCTTTGGGCAGTAGAAAAGACTTCCTGGCAGCAGAAAGAAAATCTGGGCATTTAGCCCTAATCTGCATTTTTGGTGGAATTTGTCTTTGAGACATTTTTGGTCAAAGTTGGCTAGGGTTTGAAATTGTTCAGCCTATTAGGATTTGACAAATTATTGAAGAACATTCATCTCATACTTCTAAGATTGCAAACTCAGTCATCTCATATAAGGGATGAATTACTAATGCTTTTGGGGTTTTTGTCCTTTAAAGGTTTCCCCGTGAAAACATCTGGTGTTCATGTGTGTTGATGTTTTGTTTATCTATTGCACTTGTCTTTTGTTATCTATCTTACAGTCTGCAAAATTAAAGAATATATGCAAATGCTAAAATTCAACAAGGTATTAGAGGTTTGCATGTGAAGACCCCAATAAGAGAGTAGATTATTGTTGTCTTCCTAGACCTTGGGACATTTTGCAGACTTAGATAACTGACTTGTGAAGCAAAGATGCCTACCAACACTTTTAGACCGAAAGAGAAGCTTGAAGCAACAAATTACAACTCTTGGAAAGCTAGGCTCACAGCCATCCTAAAGGAAAATGACCTTGATGACTTGGTTTTCAACACCATAGAAGAACCAACATGTAATGCTGGCAGAATTGCTTTCAAGAAGAAGCAAGCAAAGGCTAGAAGAATCATCTATGACTCAGTCAAGGAAGCCTTGATGCCAACCATCACACCATTGAAGACCGCCAAAGAATGCTTTGACACCTTGACGAACTTGTATGAGAAGAAGGCACCTAGCCAGAAGAGGGTATGGAAGAAAAGGCTTCGTACACTGAAGATGAACAAGGATGAAGGAGTGGCACCCTTCTTTACAAAGGTTGCACATGTAAGAGACCAACTCATTGCTATTGGTATTACTGTGGAATATGATGACCTTGTACAGATTGTATTCGATGGTCTCTCAAACTCTTGGGAAACCTTTATGGAAGCAATAAGTGGACGTGAAAATCAGCCAAACTTTGATAGACTTTGGCATGATTGCTTGGAAAAAGAAGGAAGAGTT
Source organism: Pseudotsuga menziesii (assembly GCA_001517045.1). Lineage (NCBI taxonomy): Eukaryota > Viridiplantae > Streptophyta > Pinopsida > Pinales > Pinaceae > Pseudotsuga > Pseudotsuga menziesii. The sequence continues at coordinate 467,362 of LPNX011179825.1, read as the reverse complement.
TAAAACCAGGCAACTGGCACTAAGGAAGGAAACCTTGCTCTGACAGCTAAGACAAGGAAGTTCAAGAAACCCTCCCCTCAGAAAGGGAATGGAAAGAAACCACAAGGTAAACACATTGATGTTTCAAAATTAGAATGCTATAATTGTCATAAGATTGGGCATTTTGCCAAGGATTGCAGGCAACCCGAGAGGAAGTTCAAAAGGAGGTTCCAAGCTTCTGCTATAGAGGACGAAGAACCCAAGAAGAAGAAGAATACCAAGGATACCAAAGAAGATGAACCTAGAAGGGAATATTACTTGATCTCTGCTCTTTCTGGATCCATCATTGACAGTACTAACTCTTGGTTAGTAGATAGTGGTGCCTCCAGACATATGATAGGTCATAGTGAATCATTCACTAGCTACAGAAAAAAGTTCACTACTTAAGTGGAACTTGGAGATAACTCCACTTACAAGATTGAAGGAATTGGCTTAACCTCACTTCAACTTGATTTAGGTACGGTTTTGCATATTGATGATGTTTTATATGTTCCTGGTTTGAAGAAAAACCTTCTCTTCGTTGATGGCTTAGAAGACAAGGGCTACAAAGCCTTCCTCATGGACAAGAAGTTCCTACTATGGGAAAAGAATGAGAAGCTAAGCTCAGCTATAGCATTGGGGTTCAAGAGGGAGGTCTTTATAAAGCTTTCGAAAATTCCACACAAGCCTTGGTTGACCACCCAGTTGATCCATGTGAGCTGTGGCATCGGAGGTTTGGACACCTCCACTATACAACTCTTCCAGGCCTTCAAACGATGGTTACATGTATGCCAAAGATTTCTCCCAAACATGAAGGTATTTGCAAGGGTTGTACTCTAGGTAAGAACACTAAGAAATCCTTCTCCAGAAGCAAGATAAGTCTAGAGGAATATTGGATTTGATTCACTCTGACATTTGTTTGCCCATGTCTTCACCCTCCTTGAGTGGGTGCTTGTATTATGTTTAGTTCAGAAATGATCATTCTTAGAAGTCTTGGATTTACCTTCTCAAAGCCAAGAGTGAAACTTTTGACAAGTTCAAAGAGTTCAAAGCTTTGATTGAAAATTAGACAGGAAGACACATCCGTATACTAAGGTCAGATAATGGAGGTGAATATGAGTCTAATGAATTTGATGAATTTTTCCGAAAAGCAGGAATCAAGAGAGAGCTGACAGTGCCTTACAACCCTCAACAAAATGGGGTTGCAGAAAGGAAGAACAAAACGATTTGTGAAGCTGCTAAATCCATGATTACTGGCCTTGATCTTCCTTTATCTTTGTGGACTGAAGCTGCATGTATTACTGTGTATATTCAAAACATAAGCCCTCATGCCATCTTGGGGGAAAAGACTCGAGAACAAGACTTTACCAACAAGAAACCTGCAATTGACCACATGAGGATTTTTGGCACTCCTGTGTATATTCATGTTCAAAAGAAAAGAGGGCTGAGCTAGAGCCTTCCGGCAAGAAAGGTATTTTTGTCGGTTATAGTGACAGCTCGAAAGCTTACCGCATCTATGTCCTTGGACAGAGGTACATTGAAGTCAGTAGAGATGTGATATTTCATGAGGAAGCTATATTTTGTCAAACACAAGAGCTTTCAAAGGAAGATGGAGAACCTCCTTCTGAGATCCCAGATTCAGAAATTCAGAGGGAGGAAGAAGTATTTGAGACCCAAATTTTAGATGTACCTGAGGAACCTGAAAGTCCGTCAGAAGAACTACTTGAGGTCCCTCCTTCCAAAAGGAGACCTACTTGGTACTGAGCAACGATACAAGAAGTTGAGAAGCATAAAGCTCCCCTCGGGACTTTCAGAGAAAGCATAAGGCCATAGAAGTACTCAGGTCTTATGATCCAACTCATCAATATTGAACCTTCCACATACAAAGAAGCAGCAAGTCAACAGGTATAGAATGATGCTATGATTGAAGAGTGCTGTTCAATCATGAAGAATGATGTGTGGGAAGTTGTTCCCATATCGACAGGAAAGTCAGTGGTAACATCAAGATGGATTTATAAAATCAAGCATGCTGCTGATGGCAACATTGAAAAGTACAAGGCCAAATTTGTAGCTCGTGGCTTTACCCAAAAAGAGGGCATAGACTATGATGAGACTTTTGCTCCTGTTGCCAGGTATACTACTATCAAAACCATCATATCTCTTGGTGCAGTGTTCGGATGGAAGCTCCACCAGATGGATGTAAAAACAACCATCCTCAATGGCATGATTGATGAGGAAGTCTACATTGAACAACCCGAAGGATTTGTGACTCATGGGGATACGTCCCATGTGTGTAAACTGAAGAAAGCCTTATATGGGCTCAAACAGGCTCCGAGAGTCTGGTATGCAAGAATTGATGGGTACCTTCACAGCTTGGGGTTTTCCAAAAGTACTGCTGACTCCAATCTGTACTTTAAGGTTGTTCATAATCATATCTTGATCCTAGTCCTATATGTGGATGACTTGTTCCTTACTAAAGAGGAACGACTGATAGCTCAATGTAAGAGGGAGCTCAAGTCTAAATTTGAAATGAAGGATCTTGGTCTAATGCATTATTTTCTTGGCCTAGAGGTCTGGAAAAAGCCAGGCGAGATCTTCCTAACTAAAGGGAAGTATGCAGTGGACATCTTGCAGAGATTTGGGATGCAGGACTATAAGTCCATGAGCGTGCCCATGTCAACTAACTTAAAGAAGTTGCGAGACTCATCCACCAGTTCATACGATGTGGACTCTACCCTGTATCGACAACTCATTGGATCTTTGATGTATCTCATACACATGAGACCAGAATCTGTTACACCGTAAATGCTTTGAGTCAGTTCATGTTCGATCCAAAGCACATACACTGGGTAGCAGCCAAACATGTGCTTAGATATGTCTGAGGTACCATCACTTATGGGCTTAGGTATACTTCCAGCAGTGGAGTAATGTTAGTGGATATGCTGACTCAGATTGTGCTGGCAGTGTAGTAGACCAGAAAAGTACTTCAGGTTACTGCTTCAGTATAGGATCTATAATGATCTCTTGGTCCAGTAAGAAACAGGGTTCCGTAGCTTAGAGTATAGCTGAAGCTGAATATATTGCTGCAAGTGATGCTTGCAAGGAAGTAGTTTGGGTTAGGAAACTACTATCTGATCTGTTCGGTGGAAAGCCTGACTCAATGACTATTCATTGCGATAATTAGAGTTGCATTAAACTTTCAGAAAATCCAGTGTTTCTCGATAGATTGAAACACATTGAGATGAAGTATCATTTCATCAGAGACCTAGTACAGAGAGGCACTCTGAAGTTGCAGTACATCCGTACAGACGAACAGATCGCAGATATCTTGACGAAGCCTCTAACAACAACGAACTTCGTGTACTTTCGTGACAAGCTTGGCATGGTAGAGTATACCTCTCTCGCTGAGAGGGAGTGTTGATTTTTCCTAAGTAGCATCAAGAGCCATTTTCTTGGAGACTGGAGACACCTGCTCAGTCACCAAGATGTGGAACCAGTCCAACACTGGTGGAACTCAGCCTAGAGTTGAGTAGCCATTCTTTGAATGGACACACCTGGTCAGTCATTAGGATGTCGAACCAGTCCAGCACTGGGGGAACTCAGCCTAGAGCTAAGTATCCATTCTTTGAATGGAGACATCTGGTTAGTTATCAGGAAGATGAACCAGTCTAGGATTGAGGGACTTAGCCGAGGGCTTAGGGCCATTCTCCGGGAGAATGGAGGCGCTTGGTCAGTTACCAAGTATTTGACATTGACTCAAATGATGCAGCCTAGGGCTGAGGCACCTGGTCAATTCCCGGGATATCGCTATAAGTCCTAAACTGGGTCTAGGTATGTGAGGCACTCCTACCTTCGATCTGTGGGATTTGTGACCTTCTCCAAGGATTAGCTACCCTTAGTTAAGACACCTAGTACCCGATCTTGGTGGCACAAAGAGTTTGAGATAAAGCATTAGTAATTCTCCCTATTTATGATGATGTACTTTGAGTGGGTATGAAGGACCCCTATGACCACTTGCATTGACCACATGGCACTTGAAGAAGGCTAAAAGGTAAAAGTAAAAAATACATAAGGACCATTGGACCACTAAGAAGTCAAAGTGAAAATACAAAAAGGCCTTTAGTACCACTAAAGGTAAAAGTGAAAAAGTAAAAGAATAAAATCCTATTATTTTATTCTTATGAGTAAGGTCCACATCCAAGTGACTAAAGGCCTATAAAAGAAGATCAATTCCATTTCCTTTACATACACTTCATCATAAACACTTGACTACTCCCTTGAAGGCTGAAGAATTCGTTGGTTTTCTACAGTGGTTGGTGATCACCATTCTTGTGCCCTAGCATGGCGGTTTTGGCTATCTAGGGCATGACTTCTTTATGCACAAGTGAGCAACAGATACCCTAAACTACTAGGCTATCCCTCCTTCCATTCACGACCAGCAGGAGCATAGCTAGGGCATCCTCCTACTCGCAGGCATCTACTCTCTCTTCATGGGCAGCTCCACCATTACCTCGAGCAGTAGTAAACTCTCACAAGCAGTCTGCGATCCTACAGCGGCAACACTTAAACATACTACTATTCGTGCCAGCCTGCAATAAATGCGTAGTCTTCTTGTTGTACGTTGCTACCTCAAAAACTGTGCCTCACACATGCTGTACGAATTGCTCAGGCTGCAATAAATGCGGCTGTACCTTCTGTTGAATGCATTGGAAATTGTGCCAAGAGTTTTTTCTCTTTCTCCTTTCGTCTCAATCTTCTCTCTCTCTCCTCATTGATGGTGAGTGATCTTTATTTGTCCTCTCTCTTTGTTTTATACTTGTCTTTTGTAACCAACATCATCAACTACACTAATCTAGGGTTGATATTCATTTACAAAATCAAGGGTCTACATCATAACTCACTTTTTAATAATTAAAAACTTTATTAAATACATCATTTAAGTGTGACCCACTTTTCTAAAGTATAAAAACACATTCACTTTATTTATATAAACGCCACTTTGTTACATAAATACATAAAGAACAAAAGTTTATGGTCCTCTCATCACACCCACACCAAAAACATGGGAGGACCTTCAGAGTTAAATTTTCAACACTCCCTCCTAACGAGGAAGGTCAACAACACTATTTCCATCTCTTACTCCTGCAACAACTCCCTCCTGCTCTGGAATCAACCTTGGAAACAAATGCTCTACCTCAAATTGAAAATCTGAAGCTTGAGACTCGACCTGAGTCTCATCAACCTGCTCAATTGCACCATCACTTGACTAGCTGAACCTTCTGCCAGTGCTCAGGAGAGAGTCACTCTCCTCTTCATATCTATCAAATGCAGCATCACCCTCATTCTCTGACTCCGATAGCCATCCTCCTGCTTCTGCTCCTGGTCATACAACATACCCTCTTAGGACATATAGTCTGTCCCTACGATCACCCAATAAGATGGTGGTACCAACTGGCTCATCTCTCCGATACAAGAAGATATGGCCATACCTGATCATCATCTCATAGCCATCATCCTCGAAAGATGACACTAAGAGTTTGCTCATTCTCATCCCAGGTATAAACAATACTCCATGAATATCCAAGAACTCTTCAAGGTCTAGTGGGAACATTATTGTTCCAACCCCTTGTATCGCAATCTAGGGACTATCAACCAGTGTTGAAAAACTCTCCGAAAAATTGCTGACTTTTTAAAAAATCGCGATTTTTTCCCTAAGCCGAAAAATCAGTTGGAAAAAATTGCGATTTTTTCCCTGAGCCGAAAAATCAGTTGGAAAAAATCGCGATTTTTTTATTTTTCAAAAAGTCCTGACTTTTTCAAAAAAATTTCCATTTTGGCTAATAGCCATTTTATTGTATACTAACACCTTTCCTCTACCGTATAAATATTTCAAAACTTAGTTGTATTTGAAGATCAAACCATGCAAGGATAAGCTATACAAAACATGTATCCATTTATCAAAGATCACAATGGTAATTGAATTACTTTTTTCACTATTAGGGAAACTTTTGAGCAAACATATTTTGAGTGATCATCATAGCACATTGTAGGAAAAAGAGAGCATTGTCTTAAGTGGTAGATGAGTTAGGGCTAAATGTGAGGCTCATGTGGGAAATTCAATTTGGGAGGAGTGGAAAATACATCTATGATTTATCACCAATACAAAACAAGAAATACATTTAATGGTTGACAACCAAATCAATAAAATATACCTTTCAAAAATTGGGTTTAAGTCATAATCTGGAGGGACAAATAAAAAGCATTTATGAAAGCCTTATATAAATCTAATCATTGGAGTAGGGAAAAATATGAAGTATGAATGGAAAATAGAATAAATTGTGGAGTAAAGATATAATGAAAACGAGAAACAAGTAATAAGTAAAAAGGAAACTTGGGAAGAGAGCATTAATATTAGATAGCTAGATGCTAGTTTTCCTTGGATACATTTATATATGTGATGTCATGTTGTATTGGTTATCCAATTTTGAGTCCTTGATTGGACAACTATGATGTTTCAAGATACAGTATCGACTTTGATGTATTGTTTTACATTTGGCATCACTGCATGATGATGATATTATTAGTGCTTTCTCCATATTTATGTTCCAATGTGTTTATCTAATGTTATTGTTGCTTTAAATGTTTAAAATTTTGAAAAAATGAATGTATTTTGTATTTTTTAATGTTTGTCGACTTTTGTCGATTTTTCCTGATTTTTTCGTCGATGTTGCCGAGAAGTTGTATTCGGGACCCTTGCCGATGTTGACTTTTTCAACATTGCTACCAACATCTGTCTGGATGAAATGTCCTGACCCTAACCAAGTGATCATCTGAAAGGAATCATAGACTCTAGTCATATGTCTGGTTGCACCACTGTTAACAACCAGACATTCTCAAAGGTAGAAATCCCTACACTGGAATCAATTGGGACAAGAGAAAACTCTTGCTCAAACTTCTTGGCATATTCTTCTACTACTGCAGAGGCTGCCACATCTCTTTCAGTCTTCACAATCTTTTTCTCAAGACATTTTGTGGCATAGTGTCCTAACTGGCCACAATGATAGCATTTGATATGACTTAGATCTTTCTTCTTCTTGTTCCTGGATTTGGCTGCAAGTGCCACATTCTGCTCAGTATCTTCACTAGTTTGGCCGACCTGTGACCCATCTCGGATTTCCTCTTGAGTAAAATCATCCCACAATCTGGACCAACTTGGAAGTGTTTCTCTGCCCACGATGCACTTCACAAAAACCTCCCACTTCCCAGTGAATCCCTTCAGGGATTTCCTCACCAATTCTGAATCAGGAATGGTTTCTCCTACTACTGCCAACTCGTCCTTAGCTTGTGTAACACGAGTCAAGTAGGAGGCTACACCCTCATCATTTTTCATTTTAATGCATTGTAGTTTGTCTTTTAGGGCCATCTTCCGGTTTTTGTTCTTTGCTTCGAACAACTTTGTCAATGTGTCCCACATTCCTTTAGCAAATTTCTTTTCTACTAAGTGTGGTATGAGATGGTATTTAACCCCATCCGAGATAATTCTCTGGGCTCTGGCTTCAAGAGCTTCAAACTCCTTAAGCTCATCTTTATTTGTTGGCTTGGTCATGAAATTGTTAATAAAACTCCAAACTCTAAGTTCTTTCAATACAACAGTAATTCTTACTTTCCATGGAATGTAATTGTATACTCCATCCAATCAATCCTCATAACTATTGTTCATCATGGAAAATAACTTGCAACCAAAAAATTAACTGAAGAGAAATCTAACACTTTTTTGAAACTTCAAAGAACACCTGCTAAATTTCTTTTTCAGTATGACTCTATTAAACTGTGATCTGATACCATCAACTCTGATACCATGAAGAAAATCTGACTTAAGAAAATGAATTTGCTCATTTACACATTCTAATCCAGGCCATGCCTAGGTGCACGCTGGGGACAACAGTCGACTGAATGAGTCGAGCTCTGTTATGGCAGAAGCATATAAAAAGAACCAACAAAGCAAGAAATACACTTAGGTCGATGGAAAGTATACGAACAGACAATATGCAAGAATTCAAACCAATTTATTACTTCTTCTCCATGAAAGATGGAGGAATCATAAATATGTATATTACATTAGTGTACATGCTTATATAGGATGCTGAGACGCTTGGGTGACTACCTGTTACGTTCAGTTACAAAAGAAGTTATAACGGTTCAGAAGTTCAACCGTCGCAGGAGACCTGTCGAGGAGAACTTGTTGAGGCAAATCTGTCGAGGCGGACCTGTCGAGGCGAACCTGTCGAGGAGAACTTGTCAAGGAAAATCTGTCAAGGTGGACCTGTCAAGGTGAACCTGCCGAGACGGACTTGTCGAGGTAGGTGAAGCAGTTGAAGTGCTAGACTTTGTTGATGCTTGACAACCTACCAACTGCTGGTTGGATCATTCCTCCTTCCTTAAGAAACAATGGTCTCCATTGTGTATTCGTTTAGGTGAAGAAACTTGTTGGCTACTAAAGTAGCAGAGTACCATTTTCCTTGTGTGGGGAGCTGTCCAACTTTAGCCACATGAAACAAGGGAATGGAGTTCGTCCTTGTATGGTGTATGCGTCGTCCCACAATGGTGTCGCAAAGAAGAGGTTCTTGAACATCTGGATGGATCTCTTTGGGTTCTGCTGTTTGCAAGTCGTTCTGTTCCAACAATGGTGCATGGTATGGTCGAAGTAGATCTACATTGAAAACTAGATGTAGGCCAAGGCATGCAGGAATGTCGAGCTGAAAAGCGTTTTCTCCAATCTGTTTAAGGACACTGTATGGACCATATCACAAGGGTTTCATCTTTCTGTATGGACCAGTGAAGCGCTCTTTCTTTAGATGTAACCAGACCTGATCCCCAATTTGAAATGAAAGAGGAATACGATGCTTGTCGTGTCGGGCCTTAGCTTTTGCATTTGCTCGTTGCAACATTTCCTGTGCTTGCTTTTGAATGTTGTAGATTCAATCTTTGAATTTCAATTCGTTCTCCACTTCTCGTCCTTCGAAGTCGGTGTCATTCGACTCTGTCGAGGAACTGATTAAGTCAATAGGCGCCGAGGGTTGAAATCCGTAACAGATCTCAAATGGACTCTTGCTTGTAGAGCTATGTTGAGCACGATTGTAGCTGTGTTGTATGTATGGAAGGCTGTCATCCCATGTTCGACGATGCTTGTGGTTGTACATGCGAAGCAGTTGTACAACTAAGCGATTTATAACTTCTGTTTGTCCGTCTGTCTGCGGATGGAAGGCTGTCGACAAAGAAAGTCTGGTGTTGAGCTGTTGCCAGAGAGTTTGCCAAAAGGTGCTGACAAATCTAGCATCTCTGTTGGAAATAATGGTTGTTGGGAGGCCATAATGTTTCCACACATGTTCAAAGAAGAGCTGAGCAGTCTGCTGTGCTGTCGTAGTCTTCTTGCATCGTATGAGTATAGCCATCTGGGAAAATCTGTCGACGACTACTAATATCGCGTCATGCTGATGTTTGGTAGTAGGATATCCCGTCAAGTAGTCCATCGAAATAGATTCCCATGGTTGACTAGGAACTGGAAGGGGTGTGTACAGTCCTTGTCGTCGATTCGACAATTTAGCAATGGCATAAACCACACACGATCGATTGTACTTGTTGACGTCGGGTTTAAGTGAAGGCTAGTAGAAATACTTTTGGAGGATAACAAGTGTTTTTGCGACTCCAAAATGTCCTGCAGTCTTGTTGTAGTGTGTGTCCCAAATGAGCTTCTATCGGTGCTCACCGGTCGGTACACAAAGTTATCCAAGATTGTATAGCAAGGTGTCCTTTAGGAAGTAGTCGGTAGTAGACAACATGTCAGTCTGAAGCTGTCGATAAATTGCAGAGAAGTTGCAAACTACTGAATACAATTGTGGCCAAGTAGTGGTGTCATAACCCTGCATACTCATCACTGTAGACAATAGAGTAATGGGTGGTCTGCTGAGACAATCAGCTACGGCATTGGCTTTGCCTTTCCAATACTTAATTACCAACTGAAATTGTTGTAGGTGATTAATCCACTTGAGTTGTCGAGTTGTCTGTAGTTTCGACTGGGACAAAGCGAACTGCAAAGGTTTATGGTCAATGAAGATGACTGTTTTCTTGCCAAGAATGTAGTGTCTCCATTGCTTAAGAGCTTGCACAATGGCATACACTTCTTTTTCATACGTCGAGTACCTTCTAACATTGTCACTGAAAGTCTCGGAATGAAATGGACTGGGTGACCTCACCGAGTGATCACTGCGCCAAGTGCATAGTTTGATGCATCCGTCTCAATCTCAAAGGGTTGATGCAAATCATGTAACATAAGTACTGGTGCAGTACAAAGCCTGTTTTTGAGTTGTTCAAAAGCTTGTTGTTGTGTCGGTGTCCACTTGGAGACAGTTTTCCCATTTCCTTTCGTCAACTGATTTGATGGCCATGCGATGTGGTTGAAGCCAAGTATGAATCGTCGATAGAAATTTGCCAAACCAAGAAAACTTCTTAGTTCATGAATGTTTTGAGGAATGGCCCAATTTTTGAGGATTTGTACTTTTTTTTGGGTTGACATGAATGCCTGCAGAGTCAATTACATACCTCAAATATTTGATGTTGGTCATCGCAAATGAGCATTTTTCCATGTTTAGATATAGTCAATGTTGCTAGAGAGTGTCGAAGACTTGTCGAAGTTGTTTGACATGTTCTTCCCATGATCGACTGAAAATCAAGATATCGTCGAGATAGACAATAACACACTTACTGATGAAAGGTCATAGAAGGTCATCCATATATCTCATGAAGGTTGTAGGTGCATTGGTTAAGCCGAAAGGCATGACTAACCATTCAACCAATCCTTGGTTTTGAAAGCCGTTTTCCATACATCAACGGACTCAATTGGAATCTGGTGGCATCCCAACTTGAGGTCGAGTTTCGTAAAGAACTCAACACCTTTCAGATTGTCGATGAGTTCATCTATCTGTGAAAGAGGGTATTTGTTCTTCACTAAAATTTTGTTGAGAGCTTGATAGTCGATGCACATGCGCCAAGTCCCGTCTTTCTTTGGTACTAGGAGGACTGGACTTTCACAAGGAGAGGAGCTGGGGCGGATATGACCCTTGTCGATCAAATCCGGGATTTGCCTACAAATCTCTTCATTTTCAAGAATGGATCTTCTGTAAACAGATGCGTTAGGTAATGAAGAACCAGGAACAAGTTCGATGGAGTGTTTTACCTGACAATGCAGAGGTACTCCGTTTGGTGCTTGAAATACATTCTAGTATTCTTCAAGGATGTGGTCGATCTGTTCTTGTTGTCAGGAGTTGTGCTGGTCGGTGAGTCGACTTGTCACTGCTGTTTTCTTGGAATGCTGAGGCTTTATCATGATTAATGCGAACTTTTGAGCATGATTGATAAGCTTCTTTGTTTGTTTGGCATATATCATAGCAACCGTTGATGTGGGTAGTTGCTTTGGTATGCCATACCATTGGTTCCGGATTTTGACAACCACCTTCTGAGGCCATGACTGATATGTACCATGTCGATCCCATAGGTAAGGTTTTTAGAACAAGGCATCGGTTATGGAAAGCGGTGCTACGTCAAAGAGTACTTCATCTTCAAAAGGCTTAATGAAGTAGGCGAGTTGGCATTGGCATGTGATTCTTAGTTCCTGCCCATCCTTCATCCAACCGATATTGTAAGGCTGAGGATGTGGAGTGGTGACAAGACCTAATTTCTTCACAAGATCTTCAGAAACGAAGTTCTTTTGGCTACCATTATCCACAATTAGATATAATGGATTTTTCTGAACCCATATCCCTGTATGGAATAGGCACTCTCATTCCTCCTCATCGACGATAGTCGAGGCTGTCGGAGTGGTCGAGGTCGAAGCCAAGAGGGTTGATGCATCCGGATCAGATTCTACCAGGGTTCTGTCAGACAAGTCGGATGTCGACAATTTTGCCAAAAATGTTTTCTGAGTTTTGCATTTTGACGTATCATGCCATGCTGAACTATGATAATCACACCATTTCGCGGTAGGAGCTTGTTTGCTGTGATCCCTCTTGTCTTTCTGAAAGTTCTTCTTTTGATGATCGAGCTTTGGCGGAATCGGCTGAGAAGGGTTCTTGAACTTGTCGGAGTCGGTTGGTGACTTCTTGTCGGATGTTCGACCTGTTGGCTTGTTCTCGAAACGTGTTTTTCCTTTCTATTTAGCTTCAAGCTTGATGGCGTAATGAAATGCATCCGCAAGCGTAGCAGTAGACTTTCGGAAAGCTTTCGACTTGGTTCTGAGAGAGGATTTATTGCAATGACTCAGAGACATCGACATATAGACGATCTTGTTGACAACAATCCGAGAATTGTTTGAGTTCATCCGTAGCACCATAGGGGTGAAACAAGGCTGCCCACTCTCTCCCACCCTGTTCGGAATCTACATAGATGAGTTGGAGGTCTTTCTCCATGAGCATACCCGGGATTCAGATGGGTGCCTCCTCCACCATGTCCTGATCTCTATCCTACTTTTCGTCGACGATATAGTACTCTTACCTTCCTCCCCGGAAGGCCTGTAGAGATAGCTTGATGCCTTAGCCCTATTCTGTGAACTTCAGAAGTTGATTGTGAATTTGAGCAAAACAAAGGTTATGATCTTAAATGGGGTTAAGAAAACCTCAGACTTCCGTTTCTTATTCAAGGGGGTGAATTTGAGCAAAACAAAGGTTATGATCTTAAATGGGGTTAAGAAAACCTCAGACTTTCGTTTCTTATTCAAGGGGGAGGAGGTTGAGATCACCAGTACTTACACGTATTTGGGAGTGCAGTTTTCTGGTCCCCGCTTTAGTCTACGACCAACTCTTTAGCCTCGAATCAATAAGGGATATGGGTACCTAGCCCTTCTCGAGAGACAATGTTTTTGCCACCACTTTCAGGATATCACATCTAAGATGAACCTGTTAAATACCCTGAATCGTCCCACTGTTTTATATGGATCATAAATTTGGGGACCCTCTCTACTTGAGTCAGATTAGGCCTCAACTGAGAGAGTCCAGATCTTCCTTCTTTGACGTATCATCAGATGTAAGCAGATAGTGCCACAACACATCATCCTAGCTAAGTTTGGGGCCTAGCCTTTTCGTCTCGAGACGGTTTTCAGATTGGTTTCCTTCCTGCATCGGATTTGGGGGTTAGCCGATTTAGCAAAAGGTCGAGACAGGTACCCTTATCTAGCCTATTGCTTTGCTGAGACCATTGCCTGCGCTGCCCATTCAGGCAGGGCCAAGTGTTGGATCATAGGAGTCTCGAGCCTTCTTGCTTCAGTGGGGATCCAGGTGGATCGTCTCCCCCCGTTTTAGTACTCTCTGGATGCCCTCGACTACCTTCTACCTACCTGACAAGAGTTAAATAAGATCATCAGAGAGGATGTTTACAAGCAGTTCGTACAGGTTACTTGGGTCAATCCTCCGGGAGGGTTGCATCCTAAGATGGCTTTCTGTGCCGAATACTTCTTGGAGATCAGAGACGGGCTCATTGTTCGACCCCAGTACACGCTTCGCCACTGGATGCATGCTCTTTGGATCCCCCTCGGACAGTTCAGAGTAGGATCCAACAGACTTCGGATAGAGACAGACCACCGGATTGATAGATCAGATAGGATATGTCAGCTTTGTCATCTACAGGAAGTGGAAATTGACTCACATTTTATCTTAAGATGTCCTATATACTACGAGATCAGAGGACGCTTCTATTGCTTGTTTAAGGGGCCTCAAACTCTAGCCACTTTCTTTAGGTACATTGATCAGAGATGTCTAGCACTTTACATTCAGGAGGCTCCCAGGCTTCGAGCGCAAGTCCTCCAGCCCCCCATTAGACCAGATACCACGCAGAGGATCACGACGTTTTTCAGCGTGCTACCACCTTCCAGGGGCACCAAGAGATCGACTGACTTAGACATTGACCCAGTTACCAGATCAACTAAGGTCGATGGTTCTCGACACACAAGATTTCAATGACAGCTTTGTACCAGGCTTCCCTCCGTGAGGCGCTCAAGACCCTCCAGACCTCACCAACATCACCTCAGAGGACGCCCCACGCCCACTAGCTCCTATTCGGGACAACAGACACTATTGAACTTCCCTCAGTTTTCCTCTCTCGGTCTCGAATGTTAGGAGTACTTGCTCCTGGATCCTGTCCACCTGAGCTTCTTTGCCCCTGTGTAGAAGCTGAGAGCTCTTCCTTGTTACAACTCTTCTCGCATTGCTTTTACTTCTTTTCTCTTCTTCTCTACTTTAGTTTTGTATTGTATCTCTTTTTAAAGGAGACCGTTTGGTCCTCCCACATACACGAACATCATTGAAACCGACAGTTCCGTTGACCTACTTTGTGGTCATTAGTGGACATTATTAAAATTATCTTATCTTATCTTATCTTGTTGAATGTACGGGGATAAACCGCTGACGTACTTCAGGACAAGCAATTTCTCTTCTTCTTGGACGCCAAGTCTAGCCATGAGTCGATAAAACTCGTCGTTGTAACTCTGTATGGACTGGTCTTTCCATTGCCTTAGCTGCTGCCACTTCTTATATTGTTGTTCAAGATACTTGGGCGGGTAGAATTCCTTTCGGACATATTCGACAAATTTTACCCATGTGTCTATGGGGTCCTCTTCTTTTTTCATCTTTGTCGTTAGATTCTCCCACCAGCAGTGTACATAGGTTTCCTTTTTTAAGGATGCAATGGTGATCTTTTCTGCTTCTGAGAGTTGATTCACTACATAGTAAGATTCCAGTTGTTGTACCCAATTGTTGACGGATTCCGCGTCAATCTTGCCTTGAAGGTTGGTATGTCCAAATTCATTTGCACTTTGAAGGGGCTGATTTTATTGGAGTGATGTCACGTCGAGGATTCCCCGGTGTTCGAAGTGACTCGTATGAGAATCTCACTGAACTGAGCGAACATTTCGGTCTGTTGGCAAGCCAGTGCTTTTCTATGACTTGTTTTGTCTCGTCAGTTGCATGTCTATTGTCTGATTCTTCGGCCGTCTTTTCTGAAGTCGAAGGAAGTGTCTGCTTGTGTTGCTGAGTTTGCGAACATGTTTGAATAGGCATAAGTTAAATAACTTCGATAGAAGTGCTTATGTAACTTAAGCTCTGAATAAGATCTTGCTTTGATACCAATGATCCAGGCCGTGCCTAGGTGCACGCTGGGGACAATAGTCGACCGAATGAGTCGAGCTCTGTTATGGTAGAAGCATATAAAAAGAACCAGCAAAGCAACAAATACACTTAGGTCGATAGAAAGTATACAAACAGACAATATGCAAGAATTCGAACCAGTTTATTACTTCTTCTCCATGAAAGATGGAGGAATCAGAAATCTGTATATTACATTAGTGTACATGCTTATATGGGATGCTGAGATGCTTGGGTGAGTACCCGTTATGTTCAGTTACAAAAGAAGTTATAATGGTTCCAAAGTTCAACCATCGTAGGAGACCTGTCGAGGAGAACTTGTCGAGGCGAATCTGTCGAGGCGGACCTGTCGAGGCGAATCTGTCGAGGCGGACCTGTCGAGGCGAACCTGTCGAGGAGAACTTGTCGAGGCGAATCTGTCGAGGCAAACCTGTCGAGACGGACTTGTTGAGGCAGACGAAGTAGTCAAAGTGCTAGACTTTGTCGATGCATGACAACCTACCAACTACTGGTTGGATCACATTTTGTCAAACATTTACAGAAACTAGCACTTTTTAACTTAAATTATTGGAAAGTAAAACCACACTTTTGAAATGTACTTCAAAAATTCTGTCAAATATTGAAATAATCTTTAAGCAGATGAACACAGTGATTTTGGAATAAGACGAGCAAAACCCCATTGCTTGGGGAAAACCCTAGAAAGAGAAATTTTCATTAAAGGAGAAACTTAGCAATTTTCCAACAACACTAGAAAAATGATTCTTCTGAACCTTACAGGAAAAAATTCTCAAAAACCACTTTCAGAAAGTTACCTCGAATTCTGTGCAATTAATTGCTGAACAGCCTGCTGTACGACGTCCACACGTGCCTGTACGGACTGTACTTTCTGCCACACGTGTGCTGTACAAATTGTACTTTCTGCAATAAATTTTGCCTCGAGATTCATGCTAGCCTGCAATAAATGCACAGTCTACCTATTGTACAGTGTTGCCTCGAAAACTGTGCCTCACATATGCTGTACAAATTGCTCAGGCTGCAATAAATGCGGCTGTACCTTCTGCTGAATGTATTGGAAATTGTGCCAAGGTTTTTTCTCTTTCTCCTTTGGTCTCAATCTTCTCTCTCTCTCCTCATTGATGGTGAGTGATCTTTATTTGTCCTCTCTCTTTGTTTTATACTTGTCTTTTGTAACCAACATCATCAACTACCTAATCAAGGGTTGATATTCATTTACAAAATCAAGGATCTACATCATAATTCACTTTTTAATAATTAAAAACTTCAATTATTAAATACATCATTTAAGTGTGACCCACTTTTCTAAAGTATAAAACACATTCACTTTATTTATATAAACGCCACTTTGTTACATAAATACATAAAGAACAAAAGTTTCTAGTCCTCTCATCACACCCACACCAAAAACATGGGAGGACCTTTGGAGTTAACTTTTCAACAGTTGCTGATGATGTAGATACCTTCCTTGTTAAGAGGGAGTGTTGAAAGAAATGTAGCTTCAGAAGATATTCTATTGTACTTTTATTGTATTCCTCCTTCGGAGATGTTATTCCTCCATTTAGAGATGTCCGTGATGTAATTGGTCATGTGAAAGTCATGAGGTAAAACCTCCATTGTAAGTCGGGGCAATAGTACCCACAAAAGCATTTTATAAATGTTATTTTGAGATTTCCTAGGTAGGTCGGCGCTAATTAGGGAACTTGGTTGACCTAGTTAGGTAATTGAGTCACTCACTTGTTGAGTATAAATAAGTGAGGCACCTCCCTCATTTGCACACACTTCTTGCTCTGGGATTGCGCAAGAGAGAGAGAGAGAGAGAGAGAGAGAGAGAGAGAGAGAGAGAGTACTGCGGAAAGGGAGCTTGCAGTATTGTTCTTGGGGTCTTACACTGTACTTGGTTGAATTCTATATTGAGGAAGTTTCGCTGGGTTTTCTCCCCCATGAGGGTTTCAGAGGATAAATCTTTGTGTTCTTTTGTGTGGTTGTGCTTGTCTTTCTTTCAATGATCCTTTGCTTATGGTTATGTTATTATGATGCTAATGTTTTAATATCTTGTATAACCATTAAAATTCTAACAATTTTTTGATGTCATTGTTGGGGAATGCTCAAAGATAGTTGCATGATAGTTCAAGGATGTTGCTCAGGTCAAAGTTTTAACCCTCTTGGCAAGAATGACATATTGGGTATGAAGCTGAGTTAAGTTTTTGTTTTGAAATTTGATGAGATTATTGTTAAGGACTAACCTTGTAGGTCTTATTTGGCGACTCTACTAAAGAAAAAATACAAACAAAAAAGTGTACTTCACGGCAGAAGCCTCAACTATTGAGGGCATTGTCGGTTGTAGAGGTGAGCACATTCGTCAGTCAAGAAGAAGAACTCATCTTGGCGACTCCATGCATTTTTGGCATAATAAAAAGATGATATGGCATTTTATGATCAACCATGGATATAAAATTGGTTTGATCCATGGGATTTCTTAGGGGTCCTAGGATATCCTAATAAACTCTATGGCTATGATTTGGAGAAGGATGATTGGAAGAAATGCATCCCAAAAGTTTGAGGACTTTAGGATTCAGTAGATTGGCATGCTATATCATTCATGCATGGTATTTTAGAATTAAATGTGGTCCATGAAGACGTTAAGATGAAGATGTTCACGTTGTCTCTTGATCTATGGAACAACGATATAGACAAATGTATGATGGGATTCCTAAGAGAAAGGAATTCACTTGCTCAAAGAATTTATTAAGGTTTTTTGTAAGAGATGGAATCCTTATTTTAGAGGGGATATTGGGTATCTCATCGACGAAGACATTTCTAGCCCATCACTTGAAGATGAAGATAGTGACGACGATCAATCCCTAGAAAGCTCTCATGAAGAAATCATTGTTGAAGAATCTTTTGTCAAGGATCATGATAAAGAAGTTAAAGAAGACTACATCTCGACCCATATGCGTGAAGAAGATGATACCTTTGAAGATGAAGACAAATATGACCTAGAAAATGAAGTCAAGGAAATCCATGTTGAAAATCAAGAAGCACATGAATACCAAGAAGGCCTAATTGAAGAAAGTGAAGAAATGGTGAGTTTTTCTTATCATTGTTTCAGAGATTCTTATGATGTCTTGGGCCTTTTGGAAGAAAATGGCAACGCCGTATCGTGCAATGAAGAAGACGATGACTATTGGAGCTTTCTTGGTCCTCCCATTTATGATTATTTAAAGGCCAAGAGTGTTGTACTTGAGTCTTTGGGTCACACACGTTTCGAGGGAGATGTCCAGGATCTTTTCCCCCCATGTAGAAGTAAAGAGTTTGTCAGTTTGGATCTTAGTTTGAAAAATCGGTCCGATCGGTTTTGGAATCAATCGAGTTACCAATTTGTAAGCTGACTAGTTCAAATCGGGTGACAAATCGGTTTGGTGGACCGGTTTGGTACCGAACTGACCGATTCGGTACCGAACTGGCCGATTCGGTACCGAACTGGCCGATTCGGTACCGAACTGGCCGATTCGGTACCGAACTGGCCGATTCGGTACCGAACTGGCCGATTCGGTACCGAACTGGCCGATTCGGTACCGAACTGGCCGATTCGGTACCGAACTGGCCGATTCGGTACCAAATTGGCCAATTCGGTACCAAACCAGTTTGTTCGGCCGAAATTCAACATAAATCAGTCTATTTTTTATGGGGTTTTGTGGCTTTATTTTCTCAACTTTATGGTTTAAAGTTTGTTTCTAACCTAGCATTGGACCCTTGCTTATCTTTTATCGTTTAAGTGTGGAGACTGTGGACGTCGGCAGCTGCGGGAGAGAGTAGAGAGTCGAGAAAGTGGGAGAGTGTCTGCCAAGTGCCAACTGTCGAGCGGATTGCCAAGTCTATTGATTGTGGATTGTGGTCATGCCGAGTGGACTGATGAGTTTGTGGAGTGTGGACTGTGGTTTTGTCGAGTGAATTGTGGCCGTGGAGTGGACTGTGTGGGCCGAGATGCTGACTATTGAGTGGAATCAAGGATTGTGTCGGCCGAGTCGGAAGAGGAACTAGAGTGTGCATGGGCTTGGTGCTTGGTCCAACTTTGAGTTTATACATGAGCAGACTTTGGATATGTTTTCTTCAATGCTTTGGAATCATGGATTAGAATCTTGAAAATGTTGTTTTTCTGTAAAATTTAAATATTGTATGTATTTTTGAGCAAATCGATTCATTAAATTCAAATCGGCCGATTTATGACCGATTCATTATCGATTCCGATTTCGATTCGGAGTCGACCCTCGATCGATTTCGAGTCCGATTTTTAAAACTATGGTTTGAATTAGCTAGAGCCAATTTTTTATGCAAATCTGAAACAAAATGAAGAAGCTTTTGAAAAGTCATTCCCCATTGAGAATGATGATGAAGACATGGTTAATGAAGGTCCAGAAGATCTGGGGGATGGAATTGTTTGCTTTCAAAATGATATCGAGTCCGATATAGCCTTCGTCATTGATGTTGCTCCTCAAGAAGATACTGATAAGTTTTGGACGATGAACTTCGATGGGGTCAAGTCTCATTTAGGTTTGGGCGTAGGTATTGTATTAACTTCTCCTTGTGCTAATAGTTGTGGTTTTTATTTTTGCCTAGAATTCGAAGGTACTAACAATGTGACTGAGTATGAAGCTCTCTTGCATGGGCTTGAATTAGCTTAAGACTATGGTATTAAGTGTTTAGAGATTATTGGTGACTCTAATTTAAATGTCATGCAAGTCAAAGGAAAGTTTGCATGTCAAAGATTAAAAAGGTATAGGGATGCAGTAAAATTGGCCACGAAAGATTTCAACGCCTTATCTTTACAAGTGATTCTTAAAGCTCATAATTAGCTAGTTGATTCCCTAGTAGTCTTTTTTTCCGTTCTTTGCCCTTGCAAGACCATCCTAGAATCAAGAAAAATGCAAGTAGTTTTCAGACTTTCAATTCCTGATAACTTTGAAGATTGACAGATTTTTGATGATGACAAGCAGATACACAGTTTTATGAACAACATGGAAAAATTTGTTCAACCTCATTATGCAGAGGTCCTTGTTGGTTTTTAGGGTCATTTGGGCCAACAAACAGAGATCAGTAAGCAAGATTATTATGATGGCAGTTTGTACTTGAGCCCTATCCAAGCTTAGATAGAGTGGGCTTGTGAAAGGGGCCCTTCTCCTTCCCAAGGGTTTCAACTATGCCCACTTAGACCTCTCTTTTGTTCTAAGTTGCACGAATTGGGGAAACAAAGATGTGTTGGGAACGTGATCCTCCAAAATTTTGGAAACAGGAAAATGCGATATATATATATGTGTGTGTGTGTGTGTATTTTAAATTAATAAATGAGCAAGGACATTTGAAAATGAATGTGAAACATAAATAATAAATCATACATGTTGGTGAACCGTTGCCTGTATTGGGATCCTATTCATCAATGGTGCCCTATTCCTCCCTCCTCTAGGATCTAACCCTTTCCTCTACCTCGAACCTCAAAGTAGATCCTCCGAGGACATTAGTCAATGACTCAACACCCTACAATTTTGATGAAACTTTTTAATCCAATTGTTGAAATAAGGTAGAATAAACTTCCCATGCTTAATAAGCGACTTTGCTTGAGTGAAGAGTACATTTTTATTAAGGTCATGATAGAGGAGTTCAACAATCAACACCACCAACATCAAGGTACATAGAGGGGTTGATGTGCTTGATTAAGTGCCAATCCCATAACCTCATACATGATAGAAATTGTTGGAAACTTTGTAATCCTGAAATCCTAAAAACTATTTAGTGTTGAATTCTGAATGGGATCTAAAATTCTACTTTTTGCATATGAAGTCGAATGAGGTTGAAACCACTCTCAAACATCCTGAAACAATTAATGGTAATGTTAAAAATTTAAGTAAAAGTGACATTCTCCTTCTCTTTCATTTCATTTTTACTTTAAGAATTTAATATTACCAATTTTGTTTACATGTGGTTCACGTCACCGAAGATTGTTGCTCGCTACGTCCACAGATCCCCCCCCCCAAAATCCACAAGGGTGCATGGGGTGGTCGAGAATTTTGGAACATATGGGGCTCAACAACAAGAGCATCTTATAGACCCATTTACGGGTACAATATGTCACTTACAAGGAATTGAACTTGGGTGGGGAGGATATCAATCATTCTTCCCAACCACCCAAGCTACATCCAATGGACATATTTAATATTACCAATTACGACTGCATAGAGCAAATTCTGTTTTATCAGTAGGTCAATAATTTGATGGAAACACAGTTGTACGGACAACATCCATATTGAAAACACATTTTTGTATGAACAAAACACTTTTTCGTATCGTGAAACACACCCATCTGTAAGAAACATGTTTTCGCGCCGTATGACACGTGTTTCCAGATTTCAGGTTGGAAATGCACTAGGGACGTGGGGGGTGTGTTTCCTGCAACTTATCTTTTGATGTATTGCCCCTCCTCTTGGTCTCCTAGACCAAAAATGATGATGATGTTATCCTTTGAAGAAGTCTTTACCTTGCTAAAAAGGACATTGAGGGACAAGCACATCGTTGGGGTTAGTTGGAGCATGACATCCTCCTTTAGGCTGTACATATCTCTTGGTTGAATCCATTTACATAATTTTATTGTTATTTTATGTCGTTTTGTGGTTCTAGTCCCCGACTTGTGGGTGGCAAACCCTAATTTTAAAATATTTTATCTTTTAGCAAAGTAGGCTCTAAAGTTAAAGAGACTATGTTGCTCCATATAAATAAAGAGCACTCATCTCTCACTTGTATCAAGATGAGTTCAAATATGATCATTTTACTTTTTCTCTTGGTATACTTGAGTGTTTGAGGCTTGGCACAATTCTCGTTTTGTCATGTTCTCTTGTGATGAAGGCTAAATGATGATGTTCTAGGGTTCGCTCTCTCTCTCAAGGTTGATCCATGTGAATGGTTGTTTTAACTCAAGGCTTAGGAAGGACCTAAGTTCTCTCTTCCTCTTTTCTTGATGGATGTTGGTAAGATTTTTCAATTTTCTTGTTTGGCGTTGCTCTTGTGCACCTTAAACAAGGTGAATTAGTGTTTGGCTTGCATTTGTCAATCTTGTTTGGAGGAGACGTTCCTATTGAAGGAGCTCTCCATAAGTGGGCCTTAGGGTTCATTATTTGCCCTAATTAGGCTAAGGTTGCTTTGACCTATCTAGGGTTACTAGTCTTTGCCCTAATTTGTAAATATTGAATTGTCAAATTGAGAAGGGATATTAACCTTGATCACTTATTGCCCTAGGGTTAAGGTCTAAGGTCTAACCCATTCTCTTCGCCATTTTTTATCAAATTTCTGTTGTATATATTTCAAAAAATACAAAAAATATAATATTGTGAAACCCTAAAAAGTAGAAAATTCAAAAAGGCAAAAAATGCTCGTCAATTAGAAAGACTAATCCATCCAAAAAGTGCGCCCTCCTAGGTTTCTTAGAGGTTCTTCATGACCCCTTATGTGGCTTGAATACGAGATATTAATATTTTTGTGGAAAGTACGGGTGTTTTTAGATCTAATATAACATGTACAACAATAAAATTAGCAAGTTTTAAAGGCCTAAAAGAGCTAGAATAAGGCCTATTTGACCCCCGAGGGGTTGAGCATCAAGTGGAAGAGTTTAAGTGGGTCCACCATATATTTTGAGGGCTGGTTAGGGCTTAAATTAGATCTGGTTAATCATTTCCAAGTCTGATTTAATGAGTTCTTTTACCCTCATAAGGTATGTCCCTTACCCTAATGCTGAAGGTACATCTTATATGGTAAGTTGGCATTGTTTTGGTTGGTTTTTCATATGTTTTTGAAGTGTTATTGACTATTGTAATTTCATAGCAGTAAGATATTGATGTTACTGATCTTGAAAATAATTATTAATCATCATAACTCTTACCCTTTGCTAGTGTCATATATATGCTTCATCGTTTTGACCCCATAATGCTAGTCTCAGTCAAGAGGTTGTTTGTGAAAGGTATTTGTGTTGTGCTTGAGTGATTTACAGATATTCTTCTCCAGAATGAGGGACTGCCCCTAAGTTTTAGGACTCGGCATAAAATCTTGAGGAGTTGGGCTGTGGTGACATTGGTCTCTAGCTTCTCTTGTGCTTACCCCTCGTAGCACTGGGATCCTTGACTTTGATCAAGGGTGCTAGTTTGAGTGGTAACACATTGTCTAGTCCAGTTCTTCCTTGGTAGTAGATTGCATAATCTTTGGTGCCACACAAATATATGAAGACCCTCTTAACAACTATCTAATGCTCCTTTCATGGTTGACATATATCTGCTCAAAAATCCCACCACATGAGAAATGTCCAGACTAGTACATACCTTTGCAGACATCAAACTCCCAACAACGCTAGCATAGGGAACTCGTGACATGTCTTCTTCCTCTTCCTGCCCCTTGGGACACTAATCTATAGATAACTTTACACCTATAGGCATAAGGACCTTGACTGATTTACTTTTTAAGTTTTTTGGATGCTAAATCTTTGCAATATTGTTTCAACATATTTTCTCTTATTCAACCAGAGTTTCCTATTTGCACAATCTCTTTCAATCTCTATTCCTAGTTTGAAGTTAGCAACACCGAGATCCTTCATGTCAAATTTGAAGGATAACTGTGATTTCACCTCCTTCTCCATAGAATGTCCTTGGTAAGTATGCTCCACAAGGATTTTGCAGCTAAAGACCATACAAACAAATTGATAATTCTTAAACCCCAACCCCCTAAAGACTTTGGATTTGCTATATTCTTCCACCTGACCTGATGTGTCCCTTTGTGATCACTGCAACCCTGCCATAGGAAATTATAGCAGAACCTTATAATCTTCTCTAAAATTCCTTTAGGAATATGAGTGAGTGTATGCCAATACACTGGGATTGTTTGTAAAACAGATTTAACAAGAATCAATTGCCCACCTCTCGAGAGCCACCTATTGCACCAATGAGTAATCCTTTTTTCAATTTTGAATACCAACCATAGCCAGTTAACCATAGGGTTGAGACTATTAATTATCTCCCCAAGGTGAATTGAATTTGCAAATGATCTTTGCTTAAGGTAGAAATTGAGAAGCACTTTATCTTTAGATGCCTTGTCAATTATGAGATTAGAGGTTGCCTCTACATAGACTTGGGTGGATCATTTTCGACATTCTTTAGATACTCCGATAAGTGGTGTCTTGCCTTGTACATTAGAGAGGCGCTCTCTCTTGAACTATGCTGTTGGGAGCGGGGAGTGGTAGCGGAGTGAAAAGCAAATTTTTTAAAAGCTCCCGTTTTGGGAGCGTTTTTGTATAGTATATATTTTAATATATTTTGATGGATTTATATCTAAAAAACATGAAGGATGTTGAATTAGCAATAGAATACATGGATTAAGCCATTTAATATCAATCATCTAGAGTTATAACTTATAACATTATAATCAAATGATCAACCATAAAAACTTTTGTAGGAGCTTGGAAAAGAAGGGAGGTACCATAACATTGTCATCAAATGATCAACCTAGTATAGGAGCTTTTAATATAGGAAAGGAAGGGAGTGCATTGGGAGCGTGCTCCCAAAACTGGGAGCGTTTCGGGAGCGGGAGCGAGGGGGTGGGGGGTGCTCCCACGCATCATAGCTCTTGAATGACATCTACTTCATAGCTCTTCCGTGAAAATTACCCATATTACCTCCTTTCATTTGGTAGAAGGCATTGAGGAGTAAAGCACCTTGCAACGACTTTGTTGGACACCACTAGGAACATATGGCATTACTCCATGGCTTTCCCCTCTTGAGCTCTTGATTGTGCCACATCCATGGCTCCTAGGAGAATGTAGTCACTTGGGAGAGCCTCCGCTACAAGACATTTTCTCAAAGATGCATTATTAGTTTCTTTCCTTCCATTGGGAGTTCTTTGGCCAAGAATGCTAGGAGTGCTTCTACTTATTCTTATCCTTTGCCCCAAGCACCATTAGGAGCTTGTTGTTGTTGCCTAGGGTTACTTCCTGGGGTCCTATGAGTTTAGACCACTCATTTTTCTTTTCATTTCATTTTAGGGGTGCTTTTTACAACCCTCTCTTTTTCTCATCTATTATTGCTGGTAGCAAGGTTGTAGTCATTGGTTCCTTTGACCTATTTTGGTCTTTAGTGGAAATCAATACAAAGTTCAATTTCAATTTCCAACCCTTAAGGGTGCTTGAAATCATCTTTCTGAGCTCTAGCTTTTGATGAGGTTACTTTATTTTTCCAATGCAACTGACTCTTTTTATATGTTTTATGCATCTCTTCCAGACTTTCTTTTCTCCTTGTCGCCTTTTCAATTGATGTCATGAAGCTATCTTAAATTGCCCTTGCATATTGACATGAATTGAGAAGATGATTGACACATTTCTCCTTCATGTAGTTCATGCTTCTAAATGGTCGTTTGAATCCCTTTCTTTGTAGAATTCCTATGCCACTATTCTCTTCTAAACTACTAGCCATACAAATGTTGAAAAGACCAAGGATTAGGATTTCAATTTTTATCCCATAGTTCATACTTTACAACATCAACTTCTTGCCTCTACCTTTCTCTATTAGCTATCTTTGACTATGAATGCTAGTGATAAAGTTATTTGGATCATCTTGATGTGGCTTTGGAATTTTGGGTGTGGATCTATCGTACCATTATACCTTGTGGCCAAGTAAGCCTACACGCCAATTTGTGTATTGTATAATATATTTGGTATTTTCTCTTTTTGTAACACAACACATTGTGTGTACCTCTGTTATTATTTGGGTGCTTGGCACCCTTGTGCATACATTGGTGTTTATTGATAACTATGGGTTTTTGTGATTTACTGCAAGAGAACCATTCTTTTGTCAGGTTCTTGGGTTTGCATGTTGCATTTATTCTCCGACTTTTTTTGAGGTATCCCACTTTCTCTCTATACTTTGAAGGGTATTTGATTCCATGAATCATCCTAGAAGTTTCCCAATTCTCCAATTTTAATTTCCTAGAAGGCTTGGTCTTGTATCAACAGTTTTCTTGTCTCATATTATTCCAGATGGTGGTTCCTCAGGGCATTCCTAATTTTGCATTGGTCCTCCTGAGCTACCTCTAGAACATATTTGGCTGCTAAGTTATTTGCCCACAACCTATCATTTTCTTGGCAAATCATCCAAAATTTTGGCCTCAAAGTCATGTTCGGCTCTCCATTATCCTAAATACCCATTCCCCATATAAAGCTGGGAAGGAAAGCCTTATTCCACTTGATTAGATGTTATCATTTACTCTCTTACTTTCACCTAAAGTAATTTCAATTGAAAATTTTCCAGTTCTTGTATGATCATTTTAGCTGCCCCTAAACACCAAATAGAGGGATATGGGCATTGCCTGAAGTACCGATTCAACTAGTTTTATCTTTCCTGCTAATGTAAACTGTCTAGGCATCTAGGAGTCCATACTTCAAGTTTTAGTTTTAACTTCTAGGGGTCTCGTACCAGTTCTTATCTTATGCTTTTTGTTGACCAGCAAAACTCAGATATTTTGTCGGCAAGGAAGTTCTTGGGAAGTTAAAATGTTTCTAATCCTTCTTTGCATTCTTGTATTATCATTGAAGTAGAAAAAAATGAATTTTGATTATTTATCTCTTTTGCTGAAGTCTTTTGGTAGACTTTTCAATGTTTCTTTTATTTCCATATATATATATATATATATAGTGCTTTG
Source organism: Pseudotsuga menziesii (assembly GCA_001517045.1). NCBI lineage: Eukaryota > Viridiplantae > Streptophyta > Pinopsida > Pinales > Pinaceae > Pseudotsuga > Pseudotsuga menziesii. The sequence continues at coordinate 440,420 of LPNX011179825.1, read as the reverse complement.
TTAAATGATTTTCCTGTTAAACATGTGTCATCTATATTGGTTTCTTATTTTATTTCCCTGCTAAATGGGTGTCATCCTTGAATTGTTGCAGTCTAAGGGATCTGCAATGTGATTTGCATCAGTGTTGCAAATATAATTTTGGGGAACATATTGCTGAGGCTCTGGAAAGAAACTTATAGGAAATGTAGGGTTAAATATTGGAAAATATGGGTAAAGCATAAACTTGGACCTCAAAAACACAGAAAAAATGGTAACCTCAAAAACTTGAAAAAACTGGCTCCCATTAAAAACTCGGAAAAATCAGGAGAAATCAGAGATATGAGCAACACTGATTGCATGCTTGAATACTGGCCTGATTCCTTGCATCCTTTATGGATCTCCCTAGAGTTTCTGCCTGCAAAATAAATAGGTAGGGAGATGGTGGATCCCCCTTCTGTAGTCTTATTGATGTTAAGAATTGGTTGGATTGAGATCCATTTATTGGGATTGTATAAGACAATTATCACAAATTTTGTTACATATTTTATCCAATCCTCAAATCCAAAGGCTTCCGTGATATTCATAAGAGGGGCTGCAACTTTACCTTGTCATGGCCTTTTACCAAGGAGCTTTTCTTTCTTGTTTCTTACACTCATCTAATGGATCAATTCCTCCTGTGCTATGACTACTTGGTTTAGCAGTTGTTTTCCTTCTACAAATCTATTTGTTTCTCTGAAACCAGCTTTGGTAGTAGTGGATCTAGTTTATTGTCTATGGTTATGACTCTTTTCTAATAGCTTATAAACTGTGTTACAGAAGGATATGGATCAAAATCCATTCATCATATTTACCTTTGCATTTTTGGGGGATTAAAACTAGAATTGCAGGATTCAAAGCTTTGTGTACTTGCCTCAATTGTCTGTCTTTCTTCACAACGTCACAGAAACACTGAAAGCAATTTGCTTGAAAGTCATCAGTTCCCAGCATCATATCCTTCTTTGTTGCAAACGACGCCTCCCTTAGTTCATCCCGTGTTACCAACTCCATTAGTTCCACATTTGCATTGCTTTGAATCATGTTCAAAATGTTCTGCACAATTCTTTCTTATGCTTGGGCTCTGTCTTCGATCTATTTTCTAAGAAGTTTTTCAAAATAAGCCCTTGCAACCTCATTATGCCCTCCAATGTATCTGCTGTTGTTCAATATTACTACTCCATCTATGTTATCTTGTCAGAATTGCTCCTTTAAATAAATAGTGGATTAGTGGGAAACTAAGTCTCCTGACACGGGGACACTGGGATTCGAGTGTCCGACATGGACACGCTGACCCTCGGAATCAGGACACATAGGACACGGTATATATATATTTAACAAAACAAAATTATATATATTAAAATTATTGACATATAGATCCAAATTTTTACAAATATTTAGTATAAATCAGAATCAATGCACATTTTGTTAAACTAGTAGCAACAAGGAAGGTCTTCCTGCATGTATGTGTTTTTGCATGCAGAAGACTTAAATTAGAAAACTAGCTATATTTAATTTACTTTTCTTAAGTTTACTTTGGAAAATAAATTAAAGTGATCTAAATTAACTTTAGTGAAACACTAGTTAAAGTGAAAGTGAAATTAGGGTTCTTGCTTTGCCACTAGTTAAAGTGAAAGTGAAATTAGGGTTTTTGCTTTACCACTAGGTAAAGTGAAAGTGAAATTAGGGTTTTCGCTTTACCTAAAGTTATAAAAGAGAGATCAATTGGTGGAGAGGACACACACACTTGTATTCCGACAGAGACAGGATACAGATAGGAGAGAAAGTCAGATAGAGGATTTAGTTGGAAAGATGGAGGAGCGAGCAGCAGGATCACTGAGCTTCGTACAGCTAGGCTGTACACTCACACAGGAGGGTGTTGAGGTTTAGCTGGGATTTGCCCATTGATTATGCCGGGTACCGCATTCGCCAGGTTTGGGTGAATTTGCAGTGATTGTAAAAGTTCCATATTTTCTCATAATCAAATCTATATCTGACTGCTGCACCGGTTTTCACATCTTGGGTTTTTCCGATGGTTTCCATACCCAAAATAATAGTGTCAATATTGTGATGTGATGTTGTGATTTATTTCTCAGTTTTATATTCTGCTGCATACTGTAAAAGATATTTATGTGTGGTTATAAGTAGAGATTTGCATGCATTGTTTAGCCCTAGTTTGAATATTAAAGGAAAATTTACATGCTATCAGAGCTCTGGTGAGCTAAAGTTGAGAGATTTGCAGCAGCAGTGATAGATCAGGGGTAGATCTATAGGAAGACACAAACCTAGACTTCCAATCTAGGGTTTGATAGGTACACTTCACTATGGCCGTGCAGTTGAGAGTTGAGGATAGGCTCCAGGGTGCTCAGAACTTTCCTACATGGAAATAAATGATCACAAGGATCATGGACGTTAGTGATGCAGAGGAGCACATTGACTCCACGAAGGTTGCACCCACAGATATGACAGATTTAACAGCTTGGAAGAAGATTGATTCCAGAGCCATGTTGATTATCATGGATGGAGTGAAGTACCATATAACCCCTCACCTTTTTGGTAAGAAGACCGCAATAGAGATGTGGACGGCTTTGGAGAGTCTGTACCAAAGCAAGAACGAGAACCAGAAGATGGTGTTGCAAGAGAGGATGCGCAACACCAAGATGGTCAAGGGAGGAGTGGTGCCTTATCTCACGAGGCTCACACAGATCAGGGATGAGCTTGGAGTTGTTGGCTCTAAGACAGTGGATGAGGAGCTAGTTCGGATAGCCCTCAACGGCTTCTCTAAGCCATGGGACAACTTTGTCAAAGGTGTTATGGCTAGGGAGAAGCTCCCTGACTGGTAGAGACTATGGGATGACTTTGTGCAGGAGGAGACCCGCATGGGTCAAGGATCAGGCTCATCCAGCAGTGCCCAACAGATTGTGGATGAGGAGGCTCTAGCCCTTACACGGAAGAGCAAGGGGAAGGCAAAGAGAAAGAAGAATGAAAAGAAGAACCTTGACATGTCAAAGGTCAAGTGTTTTATCTGCCACAAGCCGAGACACTTTGCCTCCTAGTGCCCAGACAGGAAGAAGAAGAGTAATACTCAGATGGCTGGATTTGTAGAGGTGGATGAGTTCAGCAGGAACTTCAATGAGGAGTTTTGCTTGATAGCTTGCATGGCAAGCACTACAGCGAGCAACATATGGTACATTGACAATGGAGCATCTAGTCACATTATTGGACATAAGAGATTCTTCAGAGACTTGCAGGAAGGTGGAAAAGGGATCCACGTTGAGCTGGGTGATGATGCGCGATATCAGGCGCAGGGAGTTGGCATTGTTTCGTTTTAGAGGGAGTCCGGCAAACCCCTCAGTTTTTCTAATGTGTTGTATGTTCTAGGACTGACCAAGAACCTTGATGGGCTTGCTTGCTTAGCTTAAGTGCTTAGAGCATTGGGATGAACTTTACCTACATGGTTGGGACGCTTTTTGATCGACCAGACCAACCTCACCAATTCAAAATTACCTGTTCGGTTCAGATTGTGGCTCCCCCGCCAGAGTGTGGGTGGGAACATAAACTCCTCTTTAGAGAAATGACAGGCACGGAGTCGAGTTGCCTCAAGACAAAAGGGAGCTCACTTTATATCAGTCTCTACTGTGGAGGACAAGGGATATCAAGTGAAGTTCCGTGACCATAGAGTATATATCAGGCCAAATGGGTCAAATAGGAGCTTGGATCAGGTGATTGGTAGGAGGAGCGGGAAAGTGTACAGACTACACTTTGAGCCTGCAAAGGCTTTAGTCAACAACAACAGCAGCAGTCAGGGTGAGTTGTGGCATAGGAGGATGGCACACTTACACCATGGAGCACTGAAGCATTTGAGACAGGATGTCATTGGAGTTCCTCAAGTACAGGAGGAAAAGCATAACCACTGTAAGGGTTGTGCTTTGGGGAATAACATCGGGAAGCCTTTCTCACAGAGTGAGCACAAGTCTAAGGAGCCCTTGGACTTGGTGCATTCGGATGTATGTGGACCTATGAGTGTCCATTTGTTCAGTGGTTACAGTTACTGTGTAACCTTCATTGATGACTATTCCAAGAAAACCTGGAGCTATTTCCTAAAGGCCAAGTTAGAGGTCTTCGAGAGGTTCCGAGAGTTCAAGACTCTTGTGGAGAACCAAAAAGGAAAGAAGATTCAGGTGTTGAGAACAGACAAGAGGGGTGAGTACGCCTCCAATGAGTTCATGGAGTATTGTTCGACTGAGGGGATCAAGAAGAAGCACACTGTTTCCCATACCCCACAGCAAAATGGAGTTGCATAGCAGAAGAACAGGACGATGGTTGGAGAAGCCAAGGCCATGCTATTTGATCAAGGATTACCACTATTCCTCTAGGCTGAGGCATATAGGACTGCAGTATACATTCAGAACAGGTGTCCCCACACAGCTTTGGGGAGGAAGACACCAGAGGAGGTCTTCACAGGCACTCGGCCAGATGTGAGTCACATTCGCATATTTGGCAGTGTCTGCTATTATAATGTTCATACTGACAATAGGAAGAAGTTGGACCCTTCTGGAGAGGAGTTACTTGGTGGATACAACGAGATTTCGAAGGAATATAGAGTTTACATTCCTGCTCGCAGAAGGATTATTGTGAGCAGGGATGTCCAGTTCAATGAGGACATGGCCTTGAGGAGATCTTTGGACGTACCGGCAGAGCAACAGCCAGCACGGGAGTCGGGGGTCAAGTTGGAGGAGCTAGATGTACAGGTACAGGTACAGACATAGAGCACAGGTTCTGGTGGTCAAAAGGAGTCAGGTGGACAGGATCCTTCAGTCATTGACTTGAAGGATGAGCTGCAGCAGGAGACAAATATCCAGCAGCTGCAGCAGGTTGACACTAGGCCAAGGCCTAAGTGGTTTAGGTCCACAGTGAAGGATTCCAGGCAGGTAGATTCTCCACAGACATCTTTTAGACGGAGTGTACCACCGGAGAGGCTTAGTTATATGGCACTGATGACAGAGTTGATTAACTCTGAACCTTCCAGCTTCAGGGAGGCTGCACAACATGATGTGTGGCAAGAGGCTATGGTTGAGGATTATGACTCCATTATGAAAAAAAGGTATGGGAGGTTGTGCCGAGGCCACAAGGGAAAAAGGTGGTGGGATCCAGATAGATCTACAAGGTGAAGCATGCAGTAGATGGAAGCGTGGAGAAGTACAAGGCGTGCTTCGTGGCAAAGGGGTTTTCACATAAGGAGGGTATTAATTATGAGGAGACCTTCGTCCTTGTTGCTAGGTATTCTTCCATTTGGACCATTATCTCACTAGCAGCTGAGATGGGTTGGCGTGTCCATCAGATGAACGTCAAGACTGCCTCCTCAACGGAGTGATAGAGGAGGTGTATATTGAGTAGCCAGAGGGTTTTGATGTGGGGAATATGGAGACACATGTATGCAGACTGCATCAAGCTCTTTACTGGCTCAAGCAGGCACCTCGAGCATGGTACTCGACGATTGACAACTATCTACGGGAGATGGGATTTCAGTGGAGTGAGGCTGACCACAATCTGTACTTCTTGACAGGTGAGGTGCCTCTCATACTGGTCCTATATGTCGATGATCTCTTTTTGACAGGAGATGAGAGGATGATTGGAGACTGCAAGTCCAACCTTGCAGTGGAGTTTGAGATGAAGGACCTTGGGCTGATGCATTACTTTTTGGGTTGGAGGTTTGGCAGAGAGATGGATGCTTCTTCATCGGACAGGGGAAGTATGCAGTAGAGATCCTGAAGAGATTCAGGATGGAGGACTGCAAGCCTATGGCCATACTTCTAGTTTCCAACTGGAGGAAGGTTGATGCATCAGGGTCAGACGGATTTGATCCTACCTTGTATCGTCAGCTTATCGGATTGCTTATGTATTTGGTCAACACTCGACTAGACATTAGCTTTGCAGTCAATTCTTTGAGTCAGTTCATGGTGGATCCTCGGAGAGTGCATTGGACGGCTGCGAAGCACATACTTCGCTACATTAGAGGTACAATGGAGTATGGATTGGTTTATGAGCGTAGGGGGAGTGTGCAGTTAGCAAGTTTCACAGATGCTGACTGGGCAGGATGTGTAGACGACCGTAAGAGTACTTCAAGTTGCTGCTTCAGCATTGGATCAGGGGTTGTCTCTTGGTTCAGCAGAAAGCAGAAGTCAGTTGCATTGAGCTCGGCAGAGGCTGAGTACATGGCAGCCATCATGGCTGCTTGTGAGGGTATGTGTTTGAGGAAGTTACATGCAGGGTTGTTCAAGTGTGAGCTAAAGGCTACAGTAGTTCACTGTGACAATCAGAGTGGCATCAGGCTATTTGAGAATCTAGTGTTCCATGACCGAAGCAAACACATAGACATCAGGTACAACTTCTTGAGAGATTATGTTCAGAGGGTAACCATTTGGTTGGAGTACATACATACAGATGAGCAAGTGGCGAACATTTTCACCAAGGCACTTTGCAGACAGAGTTTTGTGAAGTTCAAGGATAAGTTGGGGTTGCTACTGAATCCCTTCCTCGTTGAGAGGGAGTGTTAAACTAGTAGCAACAAGGAAGGTCTTCCTTCATGCATGTGTTCTTGCATGCAGAAGACTTAAATTAGGAAACCAATTGTATTTAATTTACTTTTCCTAAGTTTAACTTTGGAAAATAAATTAAAGTGATCTAAATTAACTTTAGTGAAACACTAGTTAAAGTGAAAGTGAAATTAGGGTTTTTGCTTCACCTAAAGTTATAAAAGAGAAATCAATTGGTGGAGAGGACACACACACTTTTATCCCAACAGAGACAGGATACAGATAGGGAGAGAAAGTCAGACAAAGGATTTAGCTGGGAAGACGGAGGAGCGAGCAGCAGGATCACCGAGTTTCATACAGCTGGGCTGTACACTCACACAGGAGGGTGTTTAGGTTTAGCTGGGATTTTCCCATTGATTATGCCGGGTACTGCATTCGACAGGTTTGGGTGAATTTGCAGTGATTGTAAAAGTTCCATATTTTCTCATAATAAAATCTATATCTGATTGCTACATCGGTTTTCCCATCTTGGGTTTTTCCGGGGGTTTCCATACCCAAAATAATAGTGTCAATATTGTGATGTGATGTTGTGATTTATTTCTCAGTTTTATATTTCGCTGCATACTGTAAAAGATATTGATGTGTGGTTATCAGTAGAGATTTGCATGCACTGTTTAGCCCTAGTTTGAATATTAAAGGAAAATTTACACATTTAACATTAGTATTACACATTTACAAATCAAATCAGTAATCACAATGAGATTATGAAACACATAGATATCATAGTCATAGATCAAGAGTTAATACTCAGGAGTCAAAACCATATTTCTCATTAAGTCATGAAAATCAAAATGTATAATGTATTACATAAATGTCGGAATGCCACGTGCAATAGTAAATACAAAAAGGTGTAGAATATAGATCAAAATGGAAGAATGAAGAGTCTCATCTATCAATAGTCCTAGTCCTCCTCCATGCCTGAATCAACAAACTCATCACTGCTCTCCTCCTCCTCAACCATCTGAGGATCAATATCTGCTGGTGTGGAGGATGACCCCTCCAAATAATTACTATCATCAAATGTCACTGGCTCTAGCACTGGATCATTAAGATCCAGGTTGGCTAATGCCAACTCAGTACTGTTGTCCAAACCCATATCATCAAGAAAGACATCCTACATCTTTGTCTTTCCCTTCACCCACTTCTCCCTCTTCTTGTAAATAAGACGAAGGTTGGTGTGCACATACACCATCGTTTCTGCTTTGGACTGCTCAAGCCTGCTCTTCTTCAAACCGTACAAGTTGCCATATGTGCTCCAATTCCTCTCACAACTAGAGGATGATGTAACTTGAGAGATGCTCCTCAAGGCTAGCTTCTGTAGAATAGGGCATGCTGCCCCATGAGTTTCCCACCAATTATAGGGCTTCTTAACTCCCTTGTCTCCAACCACATCATAGGCTCCAAATGTCCCAATAGCAGTGGAAAACTCAACAAAGTTTGCCTCCACCTCATAAAGTAAGTCTCTGTCCTGAAATAACCGCCTAAATGCTATCTTCCTCCCCTGTGAAATCTCTCCATCCATGTGAGGAGGGACTCTATGTGAGGGCCCACCATTGAGCCATTCCTGACTGTAGAACTTGGGGCTCAAGGAGTGGGCCAAGCAATGCAAAGGTGTGCAATTCTTATCCCACCTGAAGATAAGAATATCCTGAATGGTGGACCATAAGTTCTCTGCTGATGTCTCATACTCAGGACACTCATTCTCCATAACAATGGTCTGCATGGACTCAATCATGGAATCCCACCCCTCATAAACATCCGCTAGGATGGGTTGGTCTGTGTCTGCAAAGCACAACAAAGAAATGAGTGGCTCCATGATCTTAATGGTAATATCCACCCTCTCCCACCGAACATCATCTAATACTGTGTCCTTCACCTTTTTTGAAGCACTTTGATCCGTCTTTGTCCAGAAAGACCAATACTTTGAAATCACCATGGACCCAAGAGTGGTTTTGACCTCCCTCAACCTCTTGAGCATGATGAATGAGGAAGCAAACCGAGTATCTGCAATCTTCAGCAATGAAAGACATGTGTACTCTTTGTAGATGGTGAGGGCATTGTGTGGTTTTGTACAAAGTTACAGATATGGCGTGCATCGTCAATGATGTTTCCAATCCATGTCACATCTGAAGCAATGGATTTGAGTACTAAGTTCAAGGAATGGACAATGCAAGGTGTCCAAAAAACCTGTAAGAGCAAAAAAAAACAAGTATAAATGACTCTACAACACTAACAAGTTAACAACTCAAATCATTAAAATGACCTTTCCCCTAGATAAATTTTGTGATAAATTCAAAGTTCAAACAATGAGCAAATTAACAATGAAAGGTGTCCAAAATGAAAATACATGTTGATATTTAGTTTCCACAATCATGCCAGCGACCTTGCAAATAGGTGCATTGTCCGTGATGATTTGTACCACCTACTTCTTCAATGATTTTGATGAATAACTCACCCATAAAATGTGCATCCTTATATTTCCCAAGAGGATCCACCGCTTTCAAGAACACTGGTCCATTTTGGGAAGATACCATGAAATTGTTAAGTGGATGGCATGCTAGATCTGTCCATCCATCGGAAACAATACTCGGTCCAGATGAGGGCCATGCTGCTCTAATTGGCTCAAGAATTTTGTCCACCTCCTTCCTTGCCTTAACCAACAATGTGGTTCTAAGCTTCTCCGAACCAGGAGGCACATAACCAAATGGAGCTCGTTCACTGATACTTTGACACATCTCAAAAAACAATGGTGACTGTGCAATATTAAATGAGATAAAGTTGAGGTAGAAAAACAATGCAATGGTGAGGTCCACCTCTTCTCGTGCCTCTTGTTGGAAAATCTTGTCCATTGGACCACTTGAAGATGGCCTCTTTCTTGCTGGATGTGTATCACCTCTGTTAGGTGGAAATGGAGGCCGAATGGTAGAGGGTTTCCTTAAGAATGGAAGAGGATCCTCATCCTTTTTCTTGCTTGCTGCTGCTACATTTCCTAAGCCTTCTTGATCCTCCTTTCCCATTTCTTTCCTTTGGGTAACACTCACACCTTTACATGAAAAAATCCCACAAGAAGGAAGTCCCCAACTAATGGCCCTTAACTTGAAAATATGTGCTCTTAAAATCATTCTTGCAAAAATTGCAAGTCCAAGACACATTGCCTCCCCCACCTAGCTTTGCCCCAAGCCCTTCTTTCCTAGTCACATACCTCCACAAAGGGTATTTTTTCTCTTGAGCTTGTTGTCTTGCTAAAACAGGGTTCAATGGAGCATGAGCTCCACTAGCAGCAGATGGAGCGCTAGCAAGAGGAGTAGAAGAGCTTGTGTTTGGAGGAATAGGAGGGGAGACAATAGATGGGGCATTTCTCCCTTTCCTTTGCCCTTTAGCTCCTGCCTTAGCTGATTGAGACATTGTTCTTCTTGTTTGATGGTTGAGCTTGCAATCCACGCAACCAAATCCACCTTCAATGGACCTTAGCACCCTTCCAAAGCCTTCAAATCCTCTTCGCCTGCAAAAAAAACCTCTTTGAGCTCTCTTCACAAGTTGGAATGACAAAATAAAAGTGAAAAAATCGGTTTTAAAAAGGGCCTGCGCGTCCTTCTCGGCATTTGCGTCTCCTGTTTTCGGGACATGCCTTGACAGTCCCGGGACACGCGTGTCCGAACATGGGACACGTTGCAGAGGCATGTCGGACATGCTCTATTAGCGTGTCTGTGTCTGACACGCGGACACGGGGCACATGGCCCAATATGATCGTGTTTGGTTTCTTAGGTGGGAAAATGTTTTGTTTCTATCCTATTCCCTTCAACCATTGCATCCTTCACTTTATGTTTTGAGAAAAAAATTGTACTTTTGCTCCAGATCTCCCAGTTTGTTAATTATTCCATTTCCTTAATTAAATATTTCTATTCCTATCCCTTCATTTTGGATGCATGCTTGAATACTTTCCAAGTCTTCTTAAATCTCATACTTGTTCTTGAAGATATTTCCAAAAGTTGTTCCAGCCCATTTTTAATTTGTTTTTTGACATATTTAATTTAATTTTATAGGATGTACATTGTTTTTCGAAAGATTGGTTTTATTTCCTTTTACTGTTTCTCCATCTTTTCCATTAGATCCAATTGTTGAAGCCTCTTCTCAAATCTGAATGCTGCATTCTTCTGAGATTTGCATCTTGATTGGCCAGTGCGTCTTTGAGCACAATTGCCTTGAAGCCAATATTGTAACTATACCATGACTGACTAAAAATTTATCTAGCTTCTCAAGATTGTTGTTTTCCTGCACCTCCTATCATACCATGTACATTGTAAACCATCCTTAGTTTATATATAAATTATTTTTTATTCTTCAATAAACGCCCTAAGCAGTGTGCTGGATCTATCTAGTCTCATTCCTCTGTTTTTCTCCTCCATTGGCACCACTCCATTAAATTCCTCCCATCATCTAGTTATCTTGGCCAACCCACTCTTTAAATCCCTTCAGCTCTATCTAATATTTCTCCTTTTCTGGGATAATATTTGGTGCATAAATATTTGTTGCCAACTTGCCACCATTGCTTTGTCCAGGGTTCTACTAGCTTCTGCCTATCAACTGGTGATTTGGAATTCTGGATAATGCCCATCTTTCATGAATTTATAGCTATTTCTCCTAATTGGCCAGTTGCCCTAGCGCTATACATTAATTGTTCCTCCACCCATAGCTACTATAATCTTCCATATCCTTTACACTTTCATTTCTTGCAACATGCATATATCTGGTTTTATTTTTCCTTTTAATTGCTCTTTTTTCTGGGAGTTGAATTTAGTCCTCTTACATCCCATGAAGTTATTGTTGTTCTATTTTTTTTGATGAGGACTGTATCTTCCTTGCAATCTTCAGCATTGTTGTTGTTTGACCCGAGTGTAACAGTTCTCTTGCTTTAGTTTGTAGTCTCTTTTATCTGCTTTTCTTCCTCTTCTTTGCGTGTTGTCATTCTCTGCCTTTTGCTGCTTTTTTTACTGTCTTCATCCTTAGCTTTTCTTGCACTTCTCCTTCTGTCTCCTAATCCATTTTTTGTTGTGTTTTTAGTTGTTAGAGTCATTGATGAAAAATTGCGGGGACAATATCCAATTGCAAGTCATCCAGAGAGGAGTTCTACATGACATGGTCAAGTTAGTAAAGAAAAAGGTATGCTAATTTATTTACTTGAACATTTTTTCTTGTTTGTAAATTTCGCATTTTTGTAATCAAGCAAACTTTTTTAAATTGCAGCTAAATTTAGAAATAAGGGACAAACTATTGGTCCTACTACATGAATGGCAAGAAACCTTTGGAGGACCACAAGGAAAGTTTCCACAATATTACGATGCCTGCCAAGACTTAATTGTAAGTATAACTTCTTGCATTATATTTAAAGTTGTCTTTAATCTTCATTAATATTAGGTCAATGGACAGTTTAGCTTTTCCTTGGTGTTTAAGACAACAAAGCTACCGATTTATAGTTTCAGTATTTTAGATTTTTATTTATTTTCCTTTATTTTAACTTTATATATGACAAACATTAATCCTAGACTTGCATTACACCGAACTCCACTAATGTAATAGACTGCTTGTGTTGTTAGAACTGAGTGTAAAACATAAAATGACAAACTTCACTTTCAGAGCAGAGTTATATAGTCACCGTGATTATCCATGATAAAGTGCATATTTGTTAGGCTTTGAGTACTTATGTTTTACACTTCTCACTCTGGACATCCCTTATATTTCTCTTGGTGCAGCATCCGACAATGAAGGCATTACGTACCTAAATTATTAATTATGATAAAGTAGATAACATTTTGGTGAACTACCAGGCTTGGTTTGACAGCTATATCATCTTTTTGTGCCATTTTAACCTAAAATGGAAGCTTATATTTTCAGAAAGCAAACAGGTTGACAAGTGGTTAAAATTCCCAAGTGTTAGTTTCAAATTTGACTTATTAAGTAAATCATTGTTCAGTTTTATTTTAGTTCTATACATTTGATTATCCATTGAAATACACATCAAATAAAATATGTTGAAATGTAAGCACATTGATGTTTGTTAGTTTGCATGAAAGAAAGAGAACGAAAGAATATGAGAGAGAGAATGTGTGTGTGTGTGTGAGAGAGAGAGAGAGAGAGAGAGAGAGAGAGAGAGAGAGAGAATGTGTGTGTGTGTGTGTGTGTGTGTGAGAGAGAGAGAGAGAGAGAGAGAGAGAGAGAGAGAGAGAAAACTTTTTATTAAACCAACATGTGATGTTTGTATCACAAAAATAAAAAACATAAAGAAACCAAAATTAACTTGGAAGAGTTTTCCGTTTTGTATTACATAAATCAAAATGAGAAAGGGTTATGATTAGGTCAAGTCAATACACTTTATGAATGTGGGATACAGAGGATTCATTACCAGTGTATTCCCATGAGTCTACTGATATGCTTATATGTGATCCTTTGGATTCTGATTTAGAAGCATGTTCTTAGACTGTTACACAATTCATACCACCATCCATACCATCTACCATACCTCTGAATAATCCTAAGACTGTACAAATCCTAAGTTCACTAGTTGATTCCTCATTGGTCTCTTATGTAGTGATACTTATCTTACATGATTTGAAGTCTTGCCTATCTTTCAGTGGTTGGTTATCTATGACCTCAGTAATCTTTGGACTGATATTAAACATGTTTGGATCTGTTCTAAACACTTTTGGCTCAGATTTCAAGTCCATCCATCATTCAGATTTTTACACCTATCAGTTTTCCCCAGTTGCTCATAGTTTTCCTAGTCTAGCCCTATATCCTCATGGAGTCACTGGAGCCTTTGTCTTTGTTGTTCCATATGCTAATGTTTCTGATATATTAGAGTTTTATCAACCTCAAATAAGATCTGGGAAGGTGCTACATCATATTGGAAGATTGACATGTGATTCACATCACAATTTTGCAGCTATTTAGGGAATTGAGTGTGTAATAAATTGTCTTAATTTTTGTACTCTTTGGGAAGGAGTATGCACATATCTCTTTTCCATTTCAGATTGTGTTTGCAGATCAGAGTTTGTCAACAACAAGAAGCATTCAGATAATGCTCCTACTTCATCAGTTGATGAGATAATACTAGGAGTCTCTCATCTTCCTTCTTGCAGGTTCTACACTCTAGCGCATGATCATGGAGTTCATGATTTCTTCATAAAAGTATTTCACTAGAAGCAGTTCATTCAACTCATTCAAGTGAAGTTAAAGATATGTTGAAGACATATTATTTCAAATTTTGTGCCTTGTCCTTTCTTGAGGGAGGATTTTCCCCATGTGGTTTTGCCTCTTTCCTCAGTTTTTTGGACATAATAATTGTTAAAGGGTGACCATAGCCTTGTTGCCAGGCCTTATATACACCTATATTTTTGGCATACCATCATAAAGTCAGACTTATAGGGGGGTGTTGGAATATATTAAACCCACTCAATACTTAGGATAAAATAATTAATCATTATTTGATTAATTATCTACCCACTAGCTTAATTAGTTGGCATCCACTTGCACCTTAAAGTCAACACATGCCATCTATACCCCAAGAATGCTTTATTTATGATTCTGGGTTGATCTTGATCACTTTATTGACTCCCAGAATTAGTAACTACGTTTTACTGCAGATTCTGCTTTATTCTTCTTTATCTAGCTTTTCTGTGGATAAGGTAAAGCTAGTTTACTAGGAAACTGGTGTCTTTTGTTGCCAACCCATCCTCCATGATTTTCTCTCCATTTTCCAGGATTAGCATGTTTATTCATCACTCTTGACAACTCACTAATGCTTTTGCTAATTCGTGAGGTCCTTGACTGATTTGGGATGTGCTTTAGCCACCTATGGGGGTTTATTGTATTTGGTAGGTCAACCTTTTTGAGCTTTATGAGTTGTCTCCATACAACTTGATTTTCCTTTGATGGATGTACTATTTATGTACACTATTATTCATCATTATTCAATGGAAGGATACACTCCAATATTCATCTCTTCATTCATGTGCTTCAGTCTCTTTTTTCCTCTATTTTTCTTGTGTATGCTTGTGAGAATTATCTTAGTAGCAAGATCTATTTCCTGTGCTTCTCTTAGCATCTTTGCTCATAGCATTGGAGCTATTATTTCTACAAAAAGATGGTCTATGATGGATTTGCACATTTGAGATAGCTTGCTCGATGATTGCTTGACCTAAGATGGTTTTTGACTTAGTATTCTTCCTTTAGGCGTTGGAGTTCTCTTGATAGGTTGGTGGATGCCCTTTGTTGTGGCCACATCAACTGTTCCCCTGGTTGGAGGATGCCCTACTTGGGAGGAGGAGCATTGTGCATCTTAGAGGACATTGGGCCCTAGATGGCATGGCGTTACTTGGATTGTTGTTCGGAGGATTGGAGTTGGCTTGGGCATGCTTGGGATACAATAGTGTTCTTGTAGGGGGTAACTAGCCTAGTGGACTACATTGCTTAGAAGGATTGATGGAGTTTGTGGAGGCTTGTGATGGAGGCATGTGGACTTACCTCTGTTGCGTGGGAGCGCCCCTCCCCCTCGCTCCCACCCCCAAAGCTCGCTCCCAGAATGCTCTCGAGACGCTTTTGAGTGCTCCCAAGGCTCTCCCTACCTCTCCTATACTAAAAGCTCCTATACCAAGTGGATAATTTGATGACACTATTATGGTACCTCCCTTCTTTGCCAAGCTCCTATAAAAGTTGTTATGGTTGATCGTTTAATGACAATGTTATAAGTTAAAACTACGAGATGATTGATGTTAAATGATTTAATCCATGTTTTCTATAGCTAATTCAAAATCCTATATGTTTTCTAGATATAAATCAATCAAAATATATTAAAATATATACTACATAAAAAACATTACCAAAACTAGAACTTTTGAAAATTTCACTTTTTGCTCTGCTCCCACTCCTCGCTCCTTGCTCCTGCCTCCTGCTCCCAACATCTTAGGGACTTACCTTGTGTAGCTAAATCATCTTGAAGCCCTTATTGTTATCACCTTGGAGCCTGACACATGTACTTTGGAATGTAGTGTCGCACATGTGTTGGTCTACAAGTGCTCATTGTAGGTTGCTTGTAAGGGCTTAGGTCCACATTGTATTGTTGGTGTTCCTTACTTCTCATATAAATAGAGGAAGAAGAGAGTCCTCATTCATCATCATTGTACTCTCTTCTTTGTACTTAGCTTCTTGGAGGAAGTCGTTAGGGTTTCCCTATGAACCCTAGGAAGAGTTATGGGATCTAGAGGAGATGTCCTTGTTGGAGCTTGATTCTTGTGACCAGGATTTGCTCTTGTGAAGAAGAAGACCTTGGAGATAATCACATTATTCATTCACTCATTTGTATTCACTCGTGTTTAGATGTGACCTAGAGAGGAGTGCATACTAGTCCTCTATCTCTCTCTTGGTCTTCTCTAGCACTTGATCTCTCTCTCTCTCTCTTCCATAGGGTTTCTTGGTCTTCTTGGAGTATCTTGGGGTCTAGGATTAGGGTTTATACCTTGAAGATTGAAAATTAGGGTTTTGTGATAAAGCCCTAGGGTACTTTTGTTGGAGAAAAGAAGAGAAGAGGATGTCTTTCCTGGGAAGATGTGTTGGAGCAATTCCTCCTTATTGGAGATCGTTGGTTGAGCTAGGGTTTTGTTGGTTTTCCTTAGTGAGGGTTTTGGAGAGCCAGTGGATTTGTACCTAGCTTGAGAGATGGCTATGGTATATACCTAAGTTATCAAAAACATCATGTTAAAACCCTTGAAACAACATTCCCTATATCTGAAACGGAAACGGATTCGAAACGGAGGTGAAATGGTGTTGATACATTTTAGGCGTAGTAGGGTACATATCCATTGATTGTGATACAGATCAACAAAAACAGAAACAAATAAGAGAAATTTGGAAACAAATAAGAGAAATCTGGAAACAGATTAGAGAAATTGGTAACAGATCAATCGTTAATGCTTGTGTTGTGTCTCATTGCTTCGCAGCTGTCTGTGCAGGTGTCGAGGGTATCATTTCCACACAGCCGTCCGAAGAAGTGGGACTTCCACACCTCACGAGCTTAGACACAATCATTTTCATGTCTTACAAACAGGGTATGTGAACAAACGCCCCTCGTCTATTAAACGATCTGGATCCGCTAGGATCCACCACCTAATTATTGTTTTGTTTCTAGTTGACTAATGGTAACAACGACGTTCAAAGTTGGGCCTTAACGTGGTTCACCACAGTTACACAGTTATAGAATTGAAATACTCCTGTCTTGTCACTCTCAACCTGGTGCGGCAAGAATAAAAAATAGATGGTGGGGTATATATGTGGTATAAAATCTATTGTAATTGATATGGGTGTGAGATCGTTGGGAGCCCTTTGTGGATGGACGAATTAATGGTCAGAGGGTTGAGCCCTTCAAGGGGATGGACGGAATTAATGGTAAGAGGGTTGAGCCCTTCAAGCGGAAATTTAATATAACGTAAAGACTCCAAAAATAATTGATATAAAATTTTATATATTATACATTAAAATTATAAAGTTATATATTTTGAAGTTAAAGTTATATTGAAGTTATCCATTTGAATTAAAGTTATATATTTAAATTAAAGTTATATCTTAACATTAAAGTTATTAAGGTTTTAATAAACTTGGTCATCTATCACATATTCATTATTTTTTAATCTTTAAAAGGGAAAATATATTAATACACAAAAGGTGCAAAAGTGTTAGAGAGGCAAAAGGTTAGATTATATATATATATATAATATGCCGTTTCCCTGCCGTATTGTATCCATATATTTTGAAAATTTGCCGTATCCATGTCCCCCCTCCACCTGTATCCGTATCCGTTTCAGTGCAACTTAGGTATATACATGTACTTCATCTTGAGTATATAAATAAAGTTTTCAGCTGTCTAAAACTTGTGCATTTTCTAGATTTGATTTTCAACCAATATGTTCATGTATTGTTGCTTACAGCTATATATGTCTTGATGATTTAAATTTACAATAGTAAAAGGACAATTGTTAAGTGATTTAACATCTTCTATGATGAATCAAAGGGTTTGTTTTGCTGCTGCTATACCTGCTGTTGTACCACTGTTATAACTGCTGTAAAAGATAAACTCAGATTTTTTTTTATGTGGGATAGGTTGCCCTAATGCACTGAAACTTATCCAAGCTGTTTGGCAGCTTTTCTCCTTGGATTACCTAGAAGTTTGGACTGTTTGGAAGTGAAATATTGTACTCTTTCTGCTGCTGTTTTATACACCATTTCACAGCAGTTCTAAGGCTGAAAATTCACAGGGTTAAGATTTGAGAAACCTCTAAGGTTAGAGAGAAAATTTCTGTTTTGTATTCAAATTCAAAGACCTTAACTAGCACCAGAAAATTTTGCAATTATCAAACTCACTCTTCTATAAGGTTTTGAGGTCTGGGGACCTAGTTTACAACCAATTGATTAAGCATTGTTGGAGAGAGTCCAATCCATCATGCTATAGGATATGATTTGTTGCAAATGTGCAATGTCCCAAGTGTTATCATTTATGTTGATTTTGGAACCCATCTCTTATGTCTTAGGAGCTTGTTCAGGTTTGTCTTATTTCTTCATAATATTTGTAAATTCAACTAATGACATGAGAGATATCAATCCTTGGCCCCCTGTTTCTTTGAGAATATTGCACCCACGAATCTCCCAGGGTGTATATGGTGTTAATTGTTAGAGGCTTCTTCATTCCTTTAGTCCATCGACATCTCTATTGACTGTCTCCCTCCCTTAAGATAATCTTTGGACAACCCTAGAGATCAATAAGGCAATCAAAGAGGACATACACTAGAATTTATTTTGGTTACTTGCATCACCCACCCTCCTCAACATCTTGGCTAAGATGGCTTTCTACTTGGAAACTTTTGTACAGTTGCTGGGAAGCCTAATCATTCCTCTTGAGTACATTCAACCATTAACGCCACTAGTCACATGGACTTGGGATCCCGCGACTGGTTGAGGGTTTGTTATCATCAATTTTATGTGGAGTTTGATCACTGCATCCAATAGATGGATACTATATGTTAGGGTTTCCACCTATAGGGGGCAGAGATGAAGGAGCACTTCATTTTCAGATGTTCCATATATTATGAGATTTGAAGGAGATCCCATTGTTTATTTTGTGATTGACGATGGTATGTAGCAGTCTTCTTTATACTCAGACTAACGATGTTTTGCTCTCTATATTTGAAGAGCCTATTACTCTTAGAGGGTAGACATAGACTTTATGAGATTTATCTAGAGCCAGCTCCACTAGATTGATCACTTTATTCTTCTAGCCTATCTCAGTGATTGGAGGCACCAAATGCCTTGTAAATGCCCTAATCCAGATTCCATAGACACAAAGGACAATAGGTCGGTGAGACAGTGCACCCTCAGCCACTTTGTTGGGAGATGACCCACTACCACGTGGTCATCGAGATATACATGCTCCAGTCAGCTTCAACCTATAGCCACCTCCCAGTGTAGAATGAGCAGTCAAGTACTCATCATGAGAATTTACTTGTAGATTGTGGATGTTAGGGGAGGTACTACTGTAGCAGCCCAGTTTCCCCATGATTGTCCAACTTAGTCCCCACAGTGTTGATAATTCTCTACAGGCTATCCTTAGACTTTGCACTGGCACATTCACAATGATTGATGATGATGGAGATAGACCCCGCTCCACTTCTATTTAAGTTGCAAATCAATGGCTCTCATCTCTTATCCTCTTGCATAATGATGTATTTATCTTTAGGGTTTACCTTAGTTTATCGCTTTGTATTCTCAGTTTATATTTTAATATTTTATTCATATTTCCTACTTTCTGCACATAGAAATTGTGTTTGGAGTTCCCACATCGCTGATTTGACTTCTTGTCCTTTCTAGTCCCATCAAGAAAAATTCTCTTTCTAGCAGGCAGTTGCTCTCTTTTAGCCAGCGGCCCAGCACTGTACTCTATTAGTAGTAACTAGGCATCTACCTAGAAAATACTACAATGACTTTATTTTGGCCATTTTGAACAGGCTCCATAAAGTAATTGTTCTTAATGTTACTTTTGGAAGGTCATGAGTGGAATTTTGGTTATGTTATATTTAACAGACAGTTTTGTTGTATAAGACTGGAATGGAGGTACAAATATTTCACATATACCTGACATAACAGATTTGCAACTATGATCTATTTGCTTCAAAAATATAATTCTATTTTGTTTACTTTGACAAAGGCCTTAGCCTAAGCTTTTTGAGTTGCTAATGCATTCTGAAAATTATCAAGCAGTAGGTAATTATGTTGTGTCCTGCAGTGTGTGTCTCCCTACCCTGTACTCTGCATTTAATGTGTAATTCCATCTGCCTTAATGAATAGTAGAATTTTCATAGCTGGTCAATGGGAAAGCTTGGAAAGGTATCAACCCATTAACAATTCAGCAATCTGATAATCAGTGCCAAGTTTTTAGTTTCTAGGTTAATTTTCACTAATAAATTACTAGTTGACAATTTTTTGGTACGAAACATATATTTTTCATCTTAATTCGTCACATTTTTTTGCCATCTAGATATTTCATCTTGTGTTATTATTATTTTTTGAATGGACTTGTTAGATTATGGTACTTTTCTGGTCGTTTGAGATTTATTCTGCAGTCTGCACAAGGCCATTTTTACTCCAAAGCAGACACTGACTATAGCATCATTGCAGCGTACAGGGGTAAAATTTCCACAGAATTTGGATAAATCTTCTGCGATATTGGAAACTCACCAAGACCAGCCCATTTCTTCACAATCTCGGTCTTCTTCTCCGAATCATGGGGCTGAAGTTGTTGAGGAAACACTAGCATCTAGTCTTTCAGGACTGAGGTAGTTGTCCCATTTCTTTATTCGCAGTCATAAAATATGCTTAGTACTTACCGGTTCAATTTCTCAGCATGGAAATGGAAATTCTGACAATCAGACTTCTGGAATATTGATTATGGTTCAGTTACCTAGCACGTCGGTTGCTAAGAGGAACAAATTGGAATTGTTATGTAAATCATCTGTTCTAGCTATTTGTGCATATGCACAGCTCATTCTTCCGATGTTAAATAGTCAACCATTCCATGCAAGGCTGCCATGATATCCATCATTTACAATAATCTTCTTGACATATGTTACAAAAAGGAAAAGGAAACATTAAAACAACTGCACATGATGGATTCTAAGAAATATCCTTTTTCTAGTTTTCTAGTAGTCTTGTTAATTGTAGATATTGGATGTTTGAATAAACAAGGGGATGCAAAACTTGAAGGAAAGCCTAGGAAATAGAGAATTGACAAACTAAGATTTTAAAACATTTAGGTCATATAGAAGTGACTCCTTTGTTCTGATCCTCGGACAATTTTATCTTTCCCTAGTTCTAAAAGTAAAGGAAAATTGTACAAAGGAACTATGATATACTTCCTGATCTGGATCTAAAGTTATGGCGCAATTCCTTGGGACCAGTGTTATCAGAACCGGACCGGAACTGGCAAAATCGTCTGGCTTGACGGCTTTCGGGGTCGTACCAGTCCGGTTCGGCATTTCAGAATGGGGAAAGCCAGTTCCTTACAGAAATGGCCTTAAAGCACTAAAATGGCCAGTTCCATATGATTGCAAGCACAATACTTAACCCTAGTGCCCTACTAAAGCAATTTTGGTTATATGCACCCTCGCTATATAACAAGAAACTTTGCATATTTGTGGATAATGGTTTGGATTCATATGGATGCACATGAATATATATGTTGTTTTTTTAATTTGAATATTTTATGTATTTTTTGGTCAACAGGTGTTTTGGTCTGGTCTCAGTCTCGTTCAGATTTTTTGGGTTGACCAGTTTGATGACTAGTCCAGTTCTGATAACACTGCTTAAGATTGGTGCCCCTGGCCAAGTGTAGGCACTAGTTTCTATGGGGCATTGGATGAGTCTTTTACATCAATCAACATATTTTATCTTGATCTTTCTCTCCTGGGGTTTTTGGGTTTTTGCTGTTTAGATTTATAAGGGTCAACAAAAGAATAAATGGAACCAAATCTCACTTAAATTCTGAAATAGTCTCCTCACAAGTGCACTAAAGTGAGATAGGTCTAGTGCACTTGAGAGAGTGCAAAAGCCAACCACAAGTACTGAAAACAGAAATAAACAAGCGTGCCAAAGGGAAAGATGCCTTTCATCAAACTAAACACCAAAATTAAGTGCTTCTAGGCTTATGACACTTAGAATTTCAGATCAAGAAGATTACAAAATTAGATGATACAAATGAGAGCTTGAGTTTTTGGATTTATAAGCTCAAGTGAGGCATCCCTTCAAGAGAGGGTTGTGAGCCCACAAAAAAAGGGCAAACACCCCAAGAGGCTTGTTAAGCTTACATATCAGGTTTGACTAAGCTAACCACACCTAGTAACCAAAGCTACACAAATTATGGGTGCGACTGGAATGGATAGAATGTTCCAGTGTGTGTGCAGCAACCATCCTGGAATTGGGGATCGATGCTCTAACCCTTATATATATATATTTTTAAAGTGGTTCACCATGGAAGCCCAATTTTACACCATGGCTACGTCCACTTGGGTAAATATCTTATACTCGCTAGGCAAGTATAAATGAACTTGGGCATCATTAATCACGATAAACAGCTCACCAGCCTAATATTTCATTACATACAAGGGCTCCCAAGGAGCAAATGTCCCCAGCGAGATTCAAACCCGGGTGGGAAGCACAACAACCAAATCTCCCAACCACCCGAGCTACGCCCAATGGACATATATATATGTGTGTGTGTGTGTGTGTGTGTTGAAAAAAGAAGAAGAAACTTTTGGAAATAAACATAAAAATTAGAGTTTAGACCATTTCTAACTTCATCATCCAGACAACCATAATTCATATTCCAGATTCAAATTCATCATTCATAGAATCATAAATAAACAAAACACAGAAGTAAAATTTCTGATTTCATATTAGTGAACTATTAACAAACATTCAGATTCTACATAAACAAAATTCATAAATTCTATTTTCAGATATGTCAAATTTAGCACCAAGAAATTACATCATAGATTCATAAATTATAATCATCATACGGTTTTATGGCTGAACTGAAGATGTTGCACTTCAAACATACAATATGAGAGTGTTTCTATTCAGTTTTTAGGATTCCTCCTTTTGACAAAAAATCTTGACATTGAGAACTCATTTAACCTTTGCTTGGGATTTGAAACCTCCTTTGCTCGGCAGTCAAGGAAACTCTTTGCTCAGTGCTTGGTTCATCAGGAAGTTATTCACTTCGCCAAGCACTAGCCTTGGCTTTCTTATTGAGCACAAATTCAAGGTTACACAAACCGTGGGTGTGATCGGAATCGGCTAAAGATTCCGATATGCGTGCGGCACTCATCCCAAAATTAGGAATCGGGGATTCGAAACCCTAACCATAATTAACCTTAATTATCCTAAGTAAACAACTTTATATTAGTCAAAACGAGGTGGAAGAATCCGAGAATCCGATTCGGGTGCGGTTATGCCTAGGGCCAAATCCGGTAACTATGAGCACAATGCATCGAGCATACTAGCAGATTTTCCCTTGCTCAACTGCCCATCCCTTGCTTGATAGTAATGCCTTGATTTTCTAGTGGGTTTAGGCTTAGGTACTAGAAGAGGACAACAATGTGTTGATGGCCACTCATGGGTGTTGTGGAAGAAATGGTTTTTGATAGAGGTAGGCCATGAGTTGGTGAGGGAGAGATTGGCCATGTACATTGTCGTTGGAGCAAGTCTCGGGATTGTTCCTCTCCTTTGGAGTATATTGCCTTGCAAAGTGTAGATAGTGATGGATTAGTGTGTGTTTTAGTGACATAGCTCAATGCCAAGTTTAGTCGTGTTGGGGCTAGTAACTTAGGCAAAACTACAGGGATTGGCCGCCTCTCCCGTCAAAAGTTAATGTGTATCAAATGGAGGAAGTATTTGTGGTGGATTTGAGCCTGGATTCAGAGTAAGTGATCTAAAATTGGTATTGTTGTGGGTGTGCCTACTAAGATTGAGAAACTACGTGGTGATGGGGTTTCTCAGTTGTTGATTGTTCTTGAGCAGCATCGAGAGCCATTCTCTTAGGAGAATGGGGACACTTGGTCTAGGACCATGGTGTGGACTCAACCTAGTGTTGAGTGATCATTCTATTGAATGATGATATTTAGTCCTTGACTATGATATGGACCCAGCTCTGCCCTAGGGGGACTCAACCCTGTGTTGAGTGACCATTTTGTTGAATGGTAGACATCTGGTCCGGAACCACGATGTGGACCAGTCTAGTACTGGTAGACTTAGCTTAGTTCTTAGTAGCCATTTTCTTGGAGAATGGAGGCGCTTGGTCTGTTACCAAGTATTTGACCTAGGGTCAAATTATGTAGCCTATGGCTGAGGCACCTGATCTGTTACCAGGAAAGCACCATAAGCCCTAGACTTGGTCTAGGCATGTGTGACACTTTGACCCTTGATTAATGGGATTTGCGTTCTTCTCCAAGGCTTAGCTACCCTTGGTTAAGATACCCTAGTACCTAATCTTGGTGTCACACAGAGTGTGAGATAAAAGCATTAGTAAGTCTCTTGGTTCATGATGATGTACTTTGAATGGAATTAAAAGACGAGAGGGGCACTTGGAAAAAGGCTAAAAGCAAAAGTAAAAAATACATGAGGACTTTTGGACCACAGGTAAAAGTAAAAAATACATAAGGACTTTTGGTAAAAGTAAAAAATACAGAATGGACCTTTTGAACTATAGAAAGGCAAAAGGTAAAAGTGAAAATTAGAAAAGAATAAAATAATATTATTTTGTTCTTTCTAATTTTTGTCCACTCACAAGTGATTCAAGGATATAAAAAAAGATCAAGACAATTAATTATTATATACACACTTGCTCTCACAAGTACAACTGGTCAAGTTTGAAGAAGAAGATTTTTGTGATTGTGCCCTAGCATGGATGAGTCTAGCTAGGGAATCATCATCATCATCCATTGAAGGAAAAACTCTCAGCTAGGGCTTCTTCAATTTTTGTCTTAAGGGTTTCTTCATCAAACCCTCAGCTGCAAGCTTCTCCAAGCAACCTTATCCACTTTCGAGCAGCTTCATCCACTCACAGGCAGTCCTCTTCACAGAGTTGGGCAACTGTTTTCTTCATTGGGCAGGGGCAACGGTGTGCTAGCAACAGGCTCGGGGCAGCTCGTGTGTGCTCCCGAGTTGCTACAACAGCACTGGGCAGCTAGCAGGAGCCACAGGTTGCTAACAGCAGACTCAGGATGCTTGCCAAGGGTCGCGGGCTACTCAACAGTAGACCCGAAAGCCCTAGGGTCTCGGGCAGACCCATACTGCTCACAAGCAGTAGATCTTCCCTTTGGGCAAATAACCTAAAATTTTGGGCAGCCAAAACCATGAACAACAGATCTGTACGGACGAGCAGCAGGGCAGGAATTTAGGGCAACGGGTAGTGTGGACTAACAATCGGGCAGATCGGGCAGAGTAGAGGCATTTCGAACAGAGTGACAGGTCTTTTTGGGCAGCCTATTTTTTTGTTGGGCAAGAGAGAGAAAAGGCCTACAAGCCCTACTTTTTGGAAAATCCCTAATTGGGCATTTTTAATGTAATTTGGAAAATTGATCTTCTGATATTGTGGCTAACCCTATTGGGGTTTGTGGAACTTTTTGAAGAATTTCAGTCATCTCATTTACGAGATGAGTTACTAATGCTTTTTGGGGTTTTTGTCATTTAAAGATTTCCCCAGTGAAAAACTCTTGTGTCCATTGTGTTGATATGATGAATGTCATTTTTACTGCAATTGTCATATGTTTAAAGTTAGTCTGCAATTTTTTAAGTATTTATGCTAATGCTAAAATTCAACACGGTAGCAGAGCTTAGCATGTGAAAACACAGTAAAAGGACACTGCTGTTGTTTTCCTAGACCTTGGGATAAGATTTGCAGACTTAACATTTGACTAAGTTACCGAGATGGCCGTCGATGTTTTCAGATCGGAAGAGAAGCTCTATGGTTCGGCCAACTACAACTCCTGGAAGGCCAGGTTAACAACCATTCTTGAAGAGAATGACTTGGATGACATTGTTTTTAATGTCATTGAGGAGCCAACATCCAATGCTGGTAGGCTTGCTTACAAGAGGAAGAAAGGTAAGGCTAGAAGGATCATCTATGATTTTGTTAAAGAGAAAGTGATGCCCAACATCACAGCTTTGAAGACTGCTAAAGAATGCTTTGATACTTTGGCAAACCTATATGAGAAGAAGGCTCCCAGTTAGTAGAGAGTCTTGAAGAAAAGACTACAAACTTTGAAGCTGAACAAGGATGAAGGGATCGGTTCTTTCTTCACGAAGATTGCACAAGTAAGAGATCAACTCATTGCTATTGGTATTACTGTTGATGATGATGACCTTGTGCAAACTATGGTTGATGGTCTCCCAAGCTCTTGGGAAACCTTCATGGCATCCGTTAGTGGACGTGAGAATCAACCAACCTTTGAAAGGCTTTGGCATGATTGCATAGAAGAAGAGGGAAGGACCTCAAGCAAGCTAACCAAGGAAGGCAACCTTGCACTTACAACAAAGACAAAGAAATTCAAGAACCCTTTCCCTCAACAAAAGAAGGGAAAGAAACCTCAAGGTAAGTTTTCTGACATGTCAAAAGTAGAATGTTATAATTGTCATAAGTTTGGACATTTTTCCAAGGATTGCAGGAAAGCCAAGAAGAAACCTAAGCGAAAGTTTCAAGCATCTGCTGCAGAAGTAGAGGAAGAAGAAGATGAAGAACCAAAGAAGAAGAAAACCAAGGCTAACAAAACTGAAGAACCTAGAAGAGAGTACTACTTGATTTCTGCTCTCATGGGTTCTTTCACAGATTGTGCCACTTCTTGGTTGGTGGACAGTGGTGTCTCTAAGCACATGACAAGTAACCGTAGAGCTCTCACCAGTTACAGAGAGAAGAAGTTCACCACTCAAGTAGAACTTGGAGATGACTCCACTTACAAGATTGAAGGAGTTGGCTCAACTTCACTTCAACTTGACTTGGGTACAATTCTTCATATTGATTATATTCTTTATGTTCCTGGTTTAAAGAAGAATCTTTTATCTATTGTTGGTTTAGAAGACAAGGGTTACAGAGTCCTCTTCATGGACAAGAAGGTCTTTTTGTGGGCAAAGGACATAGATCTAAGCTTAGCAATACAGATTGGGGTTCGAGAGGGAGCCCTTACAAGGCTTCCGAAGATTCCACTCATGCTTTGGTACATCACACAGTTGATCCATGTGAACCTTGGCATAGAAGGTTTGGACACCTTCACTACACAACTCTCCCAGGATTGCAAAAGATGGTTACAGGTATGCCATAAGTTTCTCCAAAACATGAAGGAATCTGCAAAGGATGTACTCTAGGTAAGAACACTAAGAAATCCTTTCCAAGAAGCAAAAGTAGATCTAAAGGCATTTTGGATTTGATTCATTCTGACATTTGTGGGCCTATATCTTCACCCTCCTTGAGTGGATGTTTATATTATGTTTTGTTCATTGATGATCACTCTCAAAAGTCATGGATTTACTTCCTCAAGGACAAGAGTGAAACCTTTGACAGGTTCAAAGAGTTCAAGACATTGATTGAAAATCAGACTGACAGACACATCTGTATCTTGAGATCAGATAATGGAGGTGAGTATGAATCTAATGAGTTTGATGATTTTTGCCGAGAAGCAGGAATCAAGAAAGAGCTGACAGTGCTCTACAACCCTCAGCAGAATGGAGTTGCAAAAAGGAATAATAGAACGTCTGTGAAGCTGCTAAAGCTATGATCACCGATCTAGATCTTCCTCTTATCTTTGTGGGTTGAAGCTACAGGTACTGCTGTGTATATTTAGAATAGAAGCCCTCATGCTATCTTGGGGGAGAAGACTCCAGAAGAATTCTTCACCAAGAAGAAACCTGCAGTTGACCACATGAGGATTTTTGGCACTCCTGTGTACGTTCACGTGCCAAAGAAAAGAGGGCCAAGCTAGAACCCTCTGGTAAGAAAGGTATATTTGTTGGGTACAGTGATTGCTCGAAGGCTTATCGAGTCTATATACCGGGACAAAGGCACATTGAGGTCAGCAGAGATGTGATCTTCCAAGAGGAAGCTATGTTTCGTAAAACACTAGAGAGCTTTCAAAGGAATATGAAGTTTCTCCACTTGAGTTTCCAGATTCAGAAATTCAGAGGGAGGAAGAGGAATTTGAGGATCGAATTCCAAATGTACCTGAGAACACTGAAAGTCCACTAGAAGAACTACTTGAAGTTCCTCCTTCCAAAAGGAGACCTGCTTGGTACCGAGAGACCATACAAGAAGGCGAGAAGCATAAAGCTCCTCTCGAGACTTTTAGAGAAAGCATAAGACCACAGAAGTACTCAGGTTTTATGAGCCAGCTTATCAGTGTAGAACCTTCATCATACGAAGAAGCAGCGAGTAAAAAGGTATGGGTTGATGCCATGGTTGAAGAGTACAATTCAATCATGAAGAATGATGTGTGGGAAGTTGTTTCCAGATCAACGAAAAGTCAGTAGTGACTTCCAAATGGCTTTATAAGATCAAGCATGCCGCAGATGGTAGTGTGGAGAAGTATAAAGCCAAATTTGTAAGTCATGGCTTCACTCAGAAAGAAGGCATCGACTATGATGAGACATTTGCTCCTGTTGCCAGGTATGCTACCATTAGAACCATCATTTCACTTGATGTAGTATTCGGATGGATGTTACATCAGATGGGTGTAAAGACAACTTTCCTCAATGGCAAGATTGAGGAAGAAGTTTATATTGAACAACCTGAAGGCTTTGTGACTCATGGGAAGAAGACCCATCTATGCAAACTGAAGAAAGCCTTGTATGGACTGAAACAGGCTTCGAGAGTCTGGTATGCCAGGATGGATGGATTTCTCCACAGCTTGGGGTTTTCCAAAAGTACAACTGACTCTAACTTGTACTTTAAGGTTGTTCATAATCATGTCTTGATACTTGTTCTATATGTAGATGACTTGTTTCTTACAGGTGATGAATAGTTGATAAATCAGTGTAAGAGGGAGCTTACCTCTGAATTCGAGATGAAAGATCTCGGATTGATGCATTACTTCCTTGGCTTAGAGGTCTGGCAAAAGCCATGCAATATTTTCCTAACACAAGGAAAGTATGCAGTGGATATCTTGCAGAGATTTGGGATGCAAGACTGCAAGTCCATGAGTGTACCCATGACTACCAACTTGACAAAGTTACGAGACTCAACCACCAGTTCACAGAGTGTGGACTCTACTTTATACAGACAGCTTATTGGTTCCCTGATGTATCTCGTGCATACAAGACCAGACATCTGTTACAGAGTGAATGCACTGAGTCAGATCATGTCCGATCCGAAGCACATACACTTGGTAGCTGCCAAACATGTACTCAGATATGTGCGAGGTACTATCACTTATGGGCTCAGGTAAACTTCCAACAATGGAGTATTGTTATCTGGATATACATATTCAGATTGGGCTGGCAGTGCAGTTGATCGGAAAAGTACTTCTGGTCATTGCTTCAGTATGGGATCAACAATGATCTCTTGGTCCAGCAGGAAGCAGGTTTCCATAGCTCAGAGTATAGCCGAGGAAGAATATATTGCTGCAAGTGATGCTTGCAAGGAAGCAGTTTGGCTCAGAAAACCGATATCTCTTTTTTCGGGGGAAAGCTTGACTCAACGATCATTCATTGCGATAATCAGAGTTACATAAAGCTTTCAGAGAGCCCAGTGTTTCATGATAGATCGAAACACATTAAAATAAGGTATCATTTAATCAGAGACCTGGTGCAGAGAGGTGCTCTGAAGTTGCAGTACATTCGTATAGATGAACATATCGTAGGTATCTTGTCTAAGCCTCTGACAACGTCAAAGTTCGTGTACTTTCGTGACAAGCTTGGTATGTCAAAGAATGCCTCTCTTGTCGAGAGGGAGTGTTGATTTTTTTGAGCAACATCGAGAGCCATTCTCTTAGGAGGACGGGGACACTTGGTCCGGGACCACGGTGTGGACTCAACCTAGTGTTGAGTGATCATTCTGTTGAATGATGATATCTAGTCCTTGACGATGATATGGACCCATCTTTGCCTTGGGGGGACTCAACCATGTGTCGAGTGACCATTCTGTTGAATGGTAGACATCTGGTCCGGGACCACGATGTGGACCAGTCTAGTACTGGTAGACTCAGCTTAGTTTTGAGTAGCCATTCTCTTGGAGAATGGAGGCGCTTGGTCTGTTACCAAGTATTTGACCTAGGGTCAAATTATGTAGCCTATGGCTCAAGCACCTGGTTTATTACCAGGAAGGCACTATAAGCCCTAGACTTGGTCTAGGCATTTGTGACACTCTGACCCTTGATTAATGGGCTTTGCGTTCTTCTCCAAGGATTAGCTACCCTTGGTTAAGATGCCCTAGTACCTAATCTTGGTGTCACACAGAGTGTGAGATAAAAGCATTAGTAACTCTCTTAGTTTATGATGATGTACTTTGAATGGAATTAAAAGACCACAGGTACTGACCATAGGGGCACTTGGAAAAAGGCTAAAAGCAAAAGTCAAAAATACATAAGGACTTTTGGACCATAGGAAAACGGACCACAGGTAAAATTAAAAAATACATTAGGACTTTTGGTAAAATTCAAAAATACATAAAGGACCTTTTGAACTACAGAAAGGCAAAAGGTAAAAGTGAAAATTAGAAAAGAATAAAATAATATTATTTTGTTCTTTCTGATTTTGGTCCACTTATAGGTGACTCAAGGATATAAAAGAAGATCAAGCCAATTCATTATTATATACACACTTGCTCTCACAATTACAACTGCTCAAGTTTGAAGAAGAAGATTTTTGTGATTGTGCCCTAGCATGGCTGAGTCTAGCTAGGGCATCATCATCATCATCCATTGAAGGCAAAACTCTTGATTAGGGCTTCTTCCATTTTTGTCTTAAGGGTTTCTTCTTCAAACCCTCAGCAGCAAGCTTCTCCAGGTAGCCTTATCCACCTCCAAGCAGCTTCATCCACTCACGGGCAGTCCTCTTCACCGAGCTGGGCAGCTGTTTTCTTCATTGGGCAGGGGCAGTTGTTTTCTTCATGGGCAGCCTTTCAACTGGCCATGGTTTGCTAGTAGCAAGCTCGAGGCAACCAGTGTGTGCTCCTGAGTTGCTACAGCAGCATCGGGCAGCTAGCAGGAGCCACGGGCTGGTAATAGTAGACCCGGGTTGCTTGCTAAGGGCCGCGGGCTGCTCAGCAGCAGACCCAGAAGCCCTTTTGGGAAGTCCCTAGGGTCTCGGGCAGACCCAAACTGCTCACAAGCAGTAGATCTTCCCTTTGGGTAGATAACCCAAAATTTCGAGCAACCGAAATTGTGAACAACAGATCCGTACGGACAGGCAGGAGGGTAGGAATTTGGGGTAGCGGGTAGTGTGGGATAACAACCAGGCAGATCGAGCAAAGTAGAGGCATTCCGAGCAGACTGATAGGTCTTTTCGGGCAGCCTGTATTTTTGTTGGGTAGGAGAGGGAAAAGAGCTACAAGCCCTAGTTTTTGGAAAAGCCCTAATTGGGCATTTTTTATGTAATTTGGAAAATTGATCTTCTGATATTGTGGGTAACCCTATTGGGGTTTGTGGAGCTTTTTGAAGAATTTCAGTCATCTCATTTACGAGATGAGTTACTAATGCTTTTTGGGGTTTTTGTCCTTTAAAGGTTTCCCTAGTGAAAAACTCTTGGGTCCATTGTGTTGATGTGATGAATGTTATTTTTACTGCACTTGTCATTTATTTAAAGTTAGTTTGCAAATGTTTAAGTATTCATGCTAATGCTAAAATTCAACATCAATCTCATGAGGACCTAGGGTTTTCCACCCCTCTTGAAGGAGCTTCCATTACTTCTCTGTCATGCAGTTCCCAAAGTTCAGATCTAGAGATTGGGAATGATTCCTTTGAGCCATCTCAATGGCATTCAACTTTGTAGGGATATGGGAGCATGTTCCTTCTTTAGCTCCTTCGTGGAACGTTAACGCTCCATCTTAGAATCAAGACGAGTTCAACATTTTTTGCAAACAAGAAGGAATATTTTAAGCGACACCAAAACTTGGAATCTTCAGGTGTGATCTTGTCTTTTTTTGTGAAGAATGTCGAAAGAGGAGGCCTTTAATAGAGGGTCCATTCTAAATTGGAAAGCTAAGGGGATTTCTATGAATTCATACTAGTGGGTTGGATTCTATGTTTGCCTTGTGCTCAACTTTGATGTTGTTGCTCAACATGTGCTTCAATTTGGTGCTTGGAACATTGTTGGTTCTCTTGCTTATGTGCATTCTTGGTGGGTAGATTTCAACCTTGCAGACTGGGGCCAAGCTAACTACCCCCTTTGGTTGCAATAACCCACCCTCCTAATCAACATGTAGTCATCCATGTTAAAATTAGGGTTTTAAAAGAAAAAAAATTAACAAATGCAGAATACACAGTAAAATGTTTATTGAAATAAAACATAGACTGGAAAATAACAATAATAAGAAAACAAATTTAGATCTGATTATTTACTTGTTGGGAGGAACCTTCCTTATACTCAGAAATAAATTTCAGATCAGATCTTGCCTCTTAGAGGCAAGTAAATAACAGGAACAAAACTGACCTTTACGTGAGGGTATGAACATACCTGAGAGAGAGAGAGAGAGAATCAAGGTGCTAAAGGATAGGGTTAGAAAGGTACAACAATTGTACTTAGTGTATGGCCCAATCAAGGACAACCCAAAAACATCAACAAAAGTAGACAACAAATGCTCACAATCCAAATAAGCCCTTATCTAGTCAATGCTAGGATAGAAGACCAAATGCAACCTCAAAACAACCTTAAACAACATAAGGTTGCCACATACAAACCTCACAGTGGACAACAACCTCAAAGCAAGATACGATAGCCCCAAAACAGTGGATGACAACCTCAAGAAAGGACTCAATAGAGGGCGAAAACTCTAGCAAATAACTCAACCCCAAATGGACCTCAACAAAGCACACAATAGCCACAAGGAGGCAAGAGGCACCCTCAAAACAGTCCACACAGGGAGCGACACTCTCAAACAAATTCACACAGGGAGCAACAGCCACAAGTAGACAAACGACACCCTCAAATAGTCCACATAGGCAACAACCTTCCCAAATAGTCCAAAACAGTCCATGGCCTACACAAGGAGGCAAGAGGCACCCTTAGAACAATTCACACAGGCAGACACCCTCGAACAGTGCAAAACAGTCCACGGCTCACACAAGGAAGCAGGTGGCACCCTAAGAATAGTCCACATAGGCAGCGACACCCTCAAATAGTCCAAAATTGTCCACGGCTCACATGTGTGGAAGAGAGGAAGAGTAATCATCCTTCAAAAGGAACAACCCTGAGTAGTAAATAAAAAACCCAGAGAGCGCCCAAGCACAAGGATCAAAGAAACCCTAGACATCACCCAAACAAGACTGGTGAAAACCCTAGATCAGTCACACAAAATTAGAGTTCAGTTGCCTCTTCAAGATGCCTTTACAATGAAGGCTAGACTCAAATTTATTGCCTCTCAATGATCATTAGGAAGTTCCACCTTCTATTTGGTCATTAAGGTTAGGGTTACCCAAAAAGGTCAAGACGTCAAGCTTTAGGAGGGTTATCAATTATAAAATTATAATTTAATGTTAAGACATCTTAGGAGAGGGTACCAAGGACATGTTAAAGGGTTAAGTTACCACACTCAAAGGGGGGGGTGCTTTCACATAACAAAGGAGGGGTCAATACAAGACTAAGCCAACACAAGACTAACCATACGTCAACAAGAGGGATAAAAAGGGGGGCGCTTTCACATAACAAAGGAGGGGTCAATACAAGACTAAGCCAACACAAGACTAACCATAAGTCAACAAAAGGGATACAAAGGGGGGCGCTTTCACATAACAAAGGAGGGGTCAATACAAGACTAAGCCAACACAAGACTAACCATAAGTCAACAAGAGGGATACAAGGTGGGGAAAACAACCCTTCTAACCACAAATCAACAAAAGGGATAACCACAAGGATAACAAGGGAGCAAGCAAGCATGGTTGACCACAGAGATAAACAAAAGAAGTAACAATCCCTAAACCCTATCTCTCAAGGTATGTGGTTCACATATGTCCCTTGCAATAACTGGAAGTTCATCATCACCATATAAGCAAGGTTCACACTAGATGATGTGATCCTTTGGTCCTCCTGACTGTTTCTAAGGTCAAATGCTAGTGGCTCCTTCAAGGGGTGGCCAGTCCCTCAAGGAAACAACATAGCTCAACCATCTCGAAGACTTAAGAGAGAAGAACATCACACATCATCGTCATCTTGGTTAACTGACTAGGATTCACCTGGTTAATTGACCAGGTTCCCTAGGGATCAACTAGGGACTTATCTGACTTGATCCCAGACCAAGTACCCTAGATAACTACTAGGGGTATGCACTGCTTGGTCCCAACCAAGAATCTCTCTGGTGTAATTGATCAGGAGGTCCTAGTGATCAACTAGGGACTTTTGCCATGGATTTGTACTGCTTGGTCCCAGACCAATATCCCTAGATAACTGCTAGGGGCCCTAGATGCCTTCTAGGGACTTACACTACCTAGTTAACTGACCAAGAACCCAGTTAACTAAATAGGTTGCCATCCTCCTAGAGAATGGCTCTCACAACTGCATTAACTTTAGCAATTCATACATTGTTTGCAACTTCGTCAAAAGGTATGAAAAGGTGCTCATCCTTGATGGTTGACATTACTCCTACTATGCAAAACCTAGGGTGTGTGTGGAGGTAGATCTTAAGCAAAATCTTCCCTTGTTTATTTTGTGTGCATGGTGGATGGTGTGCGGTAGCAGAAGGTGAGGTATGAAAAGGTGCTCATCCTTGATGGTTGACATTACTCCTACTATGCAAAACCTAGGGTGTGTGTGGAGGTGGATCTTAAGCATAATCTTCCCTTGCTTATTTTGTGTGCATGGTGGATGGTGTGCGGTAGCAGAAGGTGAGGTATTTGAACTTACCAAATGCTTGTTTTTCTTACTAGGTAAAATATCGTCTCATTAGATTGTCCTTAGTGAAATCCTAAGCTAGAGACTCTTGTGTGCAAGGGTTGTGCAACCTCGTCCATTCCAACTACTAAAGATGTTAAGGTGGTGGTCCTTCAATGGTATCGATTCAGAAGAGTGTGAGTGGTGGTCCTTCAATGGTATTGATTTAGAAGACTGGGGGTCGTGGTCCTTTAATGGTACCATTTCAAAAGACTAGGGTGGTGGTCCTTCAGTGCCCTTAGGTTTGGGAGGTGGGCCTTTTGGGCAGTCAGGTTAGGGTACTTCCTTGATCCCCAGTGGTTTGGTGGTGCAACCAGTGTCTTGAGACAATAGTTTTTCATTGGTTGTGAATCCTCACTAGACTAGGAGTTCCAACCCTATGGGGTCTAGGGTCTCGGGTGGGTCAATGACTTAGAGTATGGAGGTATATATGGGTTGTCACTTGAAGTCCAACAAATGGAAGTAAGTCTCTTTCCCCATTAGGTTGGACAAGCCAGGAAGGGATGTGAGCTCTAATCTATGAATTAAGTATTACGAAGATGCTACGATTCATTCACCAAACAGATGAACCCTTTATTTGGAGGGTTTTGCAATAGGTAACCAGTTTAGTAGCCTAGGACTTCAAAAGTTGTCCTTACTATCATGGAATTTTCATGGGATGACAATTCCCAATTGTAAACATATTATTTGTGGAGTGTTGGAACAAACTAAGCCTTGGTCTTCTTTTAAGAAGTCAAATCTAGGGGGTTCGAGCTTCGTAGTTTAATGAGTTATTATTGGAGTGGCCCCTTTTCGGCCATATACCATCTTTACTGTAGTGGGAGAGTGGTTCTTGCGATTTCTTCTCATCTGCAAGGCTTCGTTGTGGACCATCGCAAGCACTCGAAGGATTGGTGTGCTTCGATTACCTTGTTGGTTTAGGACAAACTTCTAGGATTTTGTGTAGTGTATGCTCCTAACCTCAATTTGCAGCATGATTGTCCTTGGGATTGGTTAGTCACTTCTCTCTTGGTTGTGGATTAGGTTGTGGGGGGTGATTATGATGTGGTGGAATGGGAGGGTGATGAGGCCGGAGGCATACAAAATGTGATTAGTGGTGCAAAGAAGTAGGTGTGGTCTCAATGTAAGTTTGCTTTACAAGAGTATGACCCTAATTGGAAACAAAAGGTCATAGATTATGGTGGTTGGTTCACATGGACTAATTACTAGTAAGGCAGGGTCAGGGTATAGGGTAGCTTAGAAAGAGTTTATGGCCTCGAGGAAGGTATTTCCTTTTCAAGGAAGTTGCAATTGGTAGATGTTTTGATGGATGTTATGGGTTTAGATCACTTTCCTATTTAGAGAATTTTATTGCAATTGGTAAAACCATAGTAGAAAACATCGGCATTGGCAAAAAATCGGCAAGGGTCCAGAAAACATCTTCTCGGCAACATCGGCAAAAAAAATCGGCAAAAAATCGACAAACCATGATAAATATTGAAAAACACAAAATATATTCTTTTTTTTCATAATTCTAAGCATATAAAGCAACAATGACATCAAATAAATACATTGGCACATAAATATAGAAAAAACACTAATATATATGATGTAGGCATGCCAAATGTAATATGAGACATAAAAGTCGATACTAGATAGTACTGAAAGTTTGAATATAGTTGTCCAATAGTACTCAAAAGTGGGAAATCAATGGTCCAATACAAAATGACATCACAAAACTAGTAGCTAACTATCAGTCTCTGAAATATAAATCAATGCCCTCTTCCCCTTTTATGGGAAAAGATCATGGGCTGTTTTCCAGGCCTGCCCTTGACAGTAGAAGGTCCTGGCCCTGTAGTCGGTGTCAATGAGGGACACAGTGCCAATGAGGGACTCGGTGCCAATGAGGGAGTAGATGCATCGACCACTGTAGAAGGTGGTGCTGATGAAGCCACATCACCCTCCATGAAGTTCTCTGGGTCAAAGCAGTCCGCCTCCTCCTCCTGTTCCTTGTCTTGCTCCTCCTCATCCTCCTGCCCCTGCTGCTGCTGCTCCTCATCTAACCATGCAGGTGCCTCCTCCATGATAGGTAACTCAACCTCCACCCTCCATTTGGACAATACATCAATATTGTCCAAGCAAATGGCATCCACATCGGGTGATTTCTCCACCTGCTTCATCCACAGTCGAAGATTGTAGTGGACATACACCAAGTCATTTAGGCATGGGAAATCCAACTTGTAAGAGGGTGATAAAAAGATTCAATGAGTCTTGAGTCTTGAGGTCAAAGGAAAACAATATGAAAGAGGATCTTAAATTACAATCATCAATGAATTTAAGTGCTTTGATAAAGTTCTTACTTGGTGCGTTTCTTTGAGTGTATTTTATCGAAGACACTCCAATTACGCTCACATCCAGAAGAGCTACAGGTTTGGCTGAGGACCTGAATGGCAAATTTTTTTAAATTTGTTGCCCTTGCACCATATGTCCTCCACCAAACACCTACAATAAAGAAAGAAAGAGAATCGGACTATATAATTCAAATTTCAAATTTCAAATAAAATGATAAATCATAAAACACAATTAAAATTTAACAATTTGAAGTTCAAAATACAAATAAATTCTAATTTGCAATCACTTACTTGGAGTCAAATTGTTCCTTGCACGAACAGCATCGGCATAGCCAAATAGTCCAGTAGCCTCTCGATACATCTCTATCTCACGAGTAATACTCTCCTGAGTCTCAAAATTAGGGACCATCCTATTCATACATTCGATAAGCCCTTCCAAAACCTCTTCATCAAAATCAAACTTACACTTGTAGGAAAAGGCATGGTTGAGGAAAAGTGCAGCTACATGAATAGGTCGATGGAGCATCCCGGTCCACCGTGTATCAATCAACTCCCATAGCATCATGTGTCTATTGTGTCCAGGGGCACCCTTCCCCACATAATAAGACCGGATAGACTCTTTGGCCCTATCCATGGCCTCGTACAAATAGCCCATAGCGGGCTTGTCACTGTCAACTAATCTCAAAACCTTTACCAAAGGTTCACTGATTGAGCAAACTTCTTCCACTCCTTCCCAAAAGGAGACGGTGTAAACCAATTTAAGGATGGCTTTCCCATCCTCTCTCCTGCTATATGTGCAATCTCGCCACTCATCACAAACAAACATTTGCTTCAGCTCAAACTGAACTCGAAGCAAAGATTGAAGAGAAATGAAGTTGGTGGCAAATCGTGTGATTCCAGGGCGCAACAATTCCTTGTTTCTCGTGCATCTCCTCATGAGGCTAAGAACCCAAGCATGGTTATATATGAATTTGGTGATACTCCTAGCCTGATCAACAACCTCCTTAATGAAGGGAATTTTCCCCACATCCTGCAGCATCAAATCAATACAATGTGCAGCGCATGGACTCCAAAATAGTGAGGGGTGCCTCTCCATAAGCAATATACCAGCAGCCACATAATTGGCCGCATTATCTGTTATGATCTGCACCACATTGTCCACACCAATCTCCTGAAGGACCCCATCCAACAACTCACATAACAATGCTGCTTCTTTTACTTGTGCCGAAGCATCAACGGATTTGATAAACATGGTACCTTTAGGGCACTGTACCAAGAAATTGAGAAGGGTCCTACCCTTTGCATGTGACCAACCATCAGACATCAATGCACATCCAGAAATTTCCCATGACTGTTTGAATTCCTCCAATCTAGTGATGATGTCTTTCTTCTCTGCTTGAAGAATTGGGCCTCGAATCTCCTAATATGTAGGGCACTTGTACCCTGGGCCAACAATAGCAATGGCATCACACATAGGCTGAAAAAAAAGGATTGTTTTTTGTTATTGTAAGAGGCAAGTCACTCCAGAAAAACATCCTCCCCATAACCCTATCTGCTTCTTCCTTCTCCCTTTTTAAAACCATGGACTTGATGCTATTCCGTGGAACAAAGAAAGAAGAGGCAGCAGCCCTCACGGAAGCTGAACCCATGGCCGTGGAGCCCCCAACACTACCCTTAGTGGGATCCGGATGATCATAATCATATGTCCCTGAAGTCCTAGCTACTCCACCTGCAGCAAGTTCAGCTCTATTTGCAGCTGACTCTTCCCTTTTTCTATCCTTCGAGTGAATTGCATCATGGGCCATTCTCATAATCTCGGCGGTAACTGTACTACAAAGCCCCACATCATGGCTAGGGAGTTTTGCCAAATGGTACTTCAACCTGCTAATGCCTCCTGTCATATGTTGTCCACACAATTTGCAATTCAATCGTTGTCGGTTTGTTCCATCTTCAGGGTCAGCATATTGCCAAAAAGGGTCCAATGCCTTTAGCATTTTTGCAATGGAAATGTATAGCCGCAAAACTCAAACCTATGACTGCAAAAAAACAAAAAAAAAACATTAAACCCAAAGAACAAACCAAAGCACAAGGCTAGTAGCTCTAGGCCTTCCATAAATGATAAATTCATGATTCATCAACTCTAAAATAATAAATTGATTGTTAAAATTCTAAAAGTTAAAAATTTTAAGATTGTAAAATATGTAATAAATTGATTGTTAAAACTTAAAAATTAAAATTGTAAAAATTAAAAATTTTAAGATTGTAAAATACAAAAATTTGTTCTCTGTAATTACCAATATGTATGCTTCTAACTTCTAAGTTTACAATCTTAGTAGAGATTCGAGAATGAGCATCCATTACAAGAACCTTGTTCTGTTTACATTGTTACAAATTACAATCTTAAAAAATCTCTATATGGCATATGCTAGCTGCTAATACAATACTCAGAATTAAAATTTTAATTGAAGTCTACACTCTACATGCTTGAAAGTGTTGGAATTGGAAACTTGGAATAGGAACGTTCACAACACAGTGCAAACCCTCACTACTTCACACCACTCGTAGCAAGCTCATGACTTTGACGGCTTGGACAGTCACAGGCTCACAACTCCCTCCAGGCAAGCTCACGAACTTGATGGCTTGGAGTTTGGACAGTCATGGGCTCACGGCTCCCTCCAGCAAGCTCAATCACCATGCACGAATGTCGAAGGGTATTCACGGCCACGACTGACAGCGTCCTCTAGCTGCTGCTGCTCAGTGATCGACCCTCAAATTCGAAGGAGTAGATGGTTGCTACTCAACGCTCACAGCCCACGGGTGCTCACGGTCACGACCCACACGGAAGGAAACAACTGGTAAAAACAAAAATAGACCAAAAAATCGCTTTTATCCTCCCTAAATCCACCTGCAGATGCCGAGCCGTGGTTACCCATCGTGGCGCGATATTTTCCTAAAAATCGCCGATATTTACAAAACCTTGCGTTGTATGATTTTTTCAAAAAATTGCGATTTTATCGCTTGAAAAAATCGTCGGTCTCGAAAAATTGCATTTTTTCGTGACCTCGACGATTTTTCGCCGATTTTTTCTTCTATGGGTAAAACAGTGGATTCGACACCTTCCTCTTGTTCAATTTGAATGTGTCGCATTTAGATTCTTTAGATTTTTTAGCATTGGTGCTTTGTGTTTGGAATCTTTCTCCTCATCCCTTAGGATCTTAGGGTTGGATATTGTTGCAAGAGGTTGTTCGTTTGATGCACAATTAAGTTCACTAGAGGGGGGGTTGGATGATGGCCCGAAGAAGACATTGGGAGATGTAGGATGCTAGGGTTTGTCTAGAAGAGGTCCACATTTTCCTTGAGGATTTGCACAATGTGGTATTACAAGAGGTTGCTTCCTGGTTGGAGATGATAGTCTATAAGTGGGAAGAGTACATTGCTAGAGGAGTTAGGGTTCAATCCAGGTTGTAGTAGAT
Organism: Pseudotsuga menziesii; assembly: GCA_001517045.1. Taxonomy (NCBI): domain Eukaryota; kingdom Viridiplantae; phylum Streptophyta; class Pinopsida; order Pinales; family Pinaceae; genus Pseudotsuga; species Pseudotsuga menziesii. Next base: position 399,848 of record LPNX011179825.1, on the reverse strand, counting down.
CAAGAAATCAAATGAGGGTTCCAAGTTCTACTTCAACTTCATGAAAAGGGAGGTGGTCGTTGACAGAGTACTCAATTTGTATAGAGTTGACAAGTCCCTTGCTAAGGCTCTAGTGTAGGTAAAAGGCATGTTTGGTTTGCATTTTCAGAATCTATGTTCTCCATATATGCTGACAAATCAAGTATTGGATGCTAGGAACTCTTGTTACAAGGTTATTTCACATAAGATTTTTGTCGGGGACTAAGATTGGATAGTGACTTCTTGAAAGAGGATCTTTTGGACTATCGTAATTCCATGTAGAATGGAAACTCCCCATTCTACATGGTTTCCTTGTGAGTTCTGCAAGGCCTTGTAGGATATGGTTGGGGATGACTTTTGTTGTTTAGCAGTTGAAGCCTTTTCTTTTGGCATTTTGAGCTGAGTCACTTAATTAATCCCTAATTATTCTAGAGAGTGTATCTAGAGGCACTATTGGTGGTTGGAGGCCATTTACCTTAGTCGGTGTTGCTTACAAGATTCTTGCTAAGGTAGTGACTCTTCATATACTATGTTTGATGGGCTTCCTTGTGAGTTCTACAAGGCCATGTAGGATATGGTTGGGGATGATTTATGTTGTTTAACAATTGAAACCTTTTCTTTTGGCATTTTGATTTTAATCAATTAATCAGGGCCTGATTAAGTTGACTATGTAGAATGTAGCTAGAGGCACTACTAGGGGTTGGAGTCTATTACCTTGGTTTTGCTTACAAGATTCTCAGTGGCTATTCATATTCGGGGCGTGGCTTAAAAAATTGTTCTGCAGTGGTTGCAGGATTTGTATGGGGTTGCTTTATCTTGGACAGTGATTTTTGGCTTGGGAGGCCATGGAGTTGGCCCGCGTGTTTGGTCAGGAGTGTCTTTTCTTGGAAATAGACTTGGACAAGGCTTATGATTAGGCGGATTGGTCCTTTATGACAATGATGTTGTCTTTTTTGGGGTTTGGTCCACATTGTGTGGCCATGATTACTACGTTTTTTAGTTTGTTTGGAAAATACGTCATATGTCTACATAAAAGTATTTACAAACAACAAATAAAAACTGTGAAGGTTATGGAGTATCCTTTTTCTGCAAGAATAACTAATGGAGTAAGAAAGTCATAATAAGCTATTGCATTCAATGATTTTTCATCTTTCATTAGTAAAGCACCTTTTGCCAACAACTCATTGCACCACAGGGTACAAAAAGGTTTGTTTGTGATTGCTCTATTATTTAATGCCTTTGTGTTCTTTTCTAGTAATAATTCTTTGTCACCTCGGATTTTACTGCATCGATCCATTTTCTAGGGGCATCCTTTGGCCTCTTATCTCCATGCCTTGTGAGTTGATGGTTTGGGACATCTTTTGGAGGCCACTTGATTGCAGGGCCAATTGAGGGGTATATTGCTCCCTAATGGTTCATAGATGGTTAACAACCATTTCGTTGTTGACTCTATTTTTTGTATGTACAAATCAGGACTTTGTTGATGGTGTGCATGCATGCCTTGACCTTTTGTTTAGCTTCAGGGGCAATGTTGATTGAGTAGTGTTACCATACAAATTAGCACCCTTCAAAAAGGTCATGAAGGTCGGTGCTAAGATTGGCAACTAATAAGGAGATGCACCCACTATCAACACAATGCACTTTCGTTACGCTTTAGGCCACTCCTAGAGACCAAGGGGGAGTCCCTAATATGGGTGAAATAGACCTGCACAACAAGAATACCTCACGAGCAACCTCTTGACAAAGATCAATGCGTTATGGAGTCAAAACAATAAATACAAACATGTTTACCAAGTACTTCAAGAGGATAGGAGTGAGGATGGATAAATGCTCACAACTAGGACAAATGATTTAAAACCTTGCTGCTGTTATAAGAGGACAGCAGCCAAAATATGATCAAAGATGGATGAAAATCAATTAGAACAATGCTAACTTGCCAAGGAAGGTGCTCCTTATGGAGAAGAATAAGAAACACACCTTTGTGGCAGCCAATGAATGAGTAAGACAAATTTGGAAATGACTTACCAGAACTGGTTTATGCCTTAACCAGCCCCCGAAAAATGCAAGAAGATCAACTTGCATCACCAAGTGGATGCTCGAGTGAGTAGGGCTGATAATAGACTTTGTTTTCAACCTGTAATACTCTTCAAAGATGAATTTAGATGGTTGTACCTGTCAAATTGGATCTAAAAAAACATACATAGCACTTGCACATAATTGTTAATCTCTCAAATCGGCCATAAAAAATGACCTTGAAGATCTACCATAAAATCAAGTAGGACACACTACTTTGATGGATTAGATTCTTCTATATGACAATATTTTTGTATTTTATATATATATTTTATTTTTAGGGCTTTTTCATATATTTGATTTTTTGTATTTTTAAAAATATAAAACATGAAATTTGGATATTTGAAAAAGAGAAGATGAGGGAAATAGACCTTGGTCTTATTCCTCGGGGCAATGAGAAAGATAAGGGCTAGCATTCTCCCAAGAATTGGTAATTGAATTCTGGATGAATTAGGGCAAAGCTAAGAAACCCTAGGTTATGTCAGCACTTGACCTAATTAGGAAAAATAAGATGCCAAGGCCCAAAACAAGAGGGACTCCTCACCGGAGATGCTTCACCAATCGAGACTAAGCTATCATGCATAAAACCCTGAATTGCTTTTACCTTGGATGCCTCCAATAGTGCAAGAGAAGAGGTTCAAGATCTTACCACAATTGAGAGAGAGAAGGAGAAAAGAAAGAAACCCTAGAATCCTTTCACCTTGGAATAGCCTTGAAAGATTGTAAAGAACCCTGACACATCAATATTTGATCCCTAGAGAACCTAGAAGAGCCAAGAAGAGAGGTGTGCACCACATGAAGATCTCATATACAAAGTAAGAATAAAATTTCAGTCATATTTGATCCCATGATCTTTCTTAATGATTACAAATGAGAGGAGGGCGTTATATCTATAGGGAAAAGTGCTAAATTTTCCCTCCTCTAGGCCGACCTATCTAATTTTGAGTTTAAATGAGTTTGAGGGTTTGTCACCCACAATCCAGGAACTAAACCTCATAAAACATAAAATAATGATAAATTATGATGATAGCTTCAACAAGATGAAAAGTTGAGCTTCAAAAGAGGATGCCATGCCCCATCTAACCCTAACAAGTGTCTTTTTCCGTCAACGTCCTTTTTCTTTAAATGGTATAGCCTTCAAAGCTTGCTTTTAAGGTGGACGATTTGCATTTCTTCATTAGGATGACTAAGAGGGAGGGGTAGTTTATTAATATAAGGTCCTAGTGGGTATAAATGAGGTGTGCTAGAGCATGTATGACAACCCTTACAAGTGTAATCACCTTTACAAAGCATGAAATCATGAGTGTGGCTAGGGGCTTTTAAGCCATGTGTCCTAATGGAGTTACCCCAAGATGCACCAATACCTACCCAAGGCATAGATGTTCGACATGATGAGGAGTTACCACCCATCAAGGGGTAGTCAACATGACCACAAGACCAACACGCCTTGAAATAAGGACCAAGAGGACTTGCCATGGCTAACCAAGGGTTTGGACTTTGGAGTGCCAATAGACCAACACTTTTACATAAAGAAAGCACCAACTTGGCCTTTTACAATGGTAAAAAGACCTCCTTCTTTAGCACATCTGATAGGGTGTGCTGCAAAGAAAATGGGTGTAACAAGACAAATTATTGGTTAGTTGGTTTAGGTAGCTCATTGAAGTGGCTTCCTACTTCTTGGACTTATATTAGGCCAAGGGTCATTGTGCGATATCTTGGCATAGGTTTGAGAGTGGGCATTTCACCTATTGCCGTGTGGGATTGGTGTCTATCTTGACTTCAAACCAACCTTCACATTTAGCAGCATAAGGACCTGCAGTTTATTGATATTCTAATATTGGTTGAGAGGATTCTTTAGGCCTCTCACATCTGTTATGTTTCATGTTGGTTACGTAGTTGGGCATAGTTTTGGTGGTTGGAATAGATCATGGATTCATATTTATGGTTAAATCATGGTGGAGAGAAGGTCTCCTGTTGGTCCCTTGGGGTGCTTTTATCATGCCCAAAGATGAGGGCGAGCTTGGTTTGATTGGTGTGGTTATTGAGGGGAGTATTCTTGCAATCAATTGGGTGGCTTGTTGTTTGGGGAGCATTGGCCGCTTGGCATGTGATATTACATCATTGATTGTCTCCAATGCAACTTGTAGGTAAGGTTCGGGTTTTTTTTACTTATGTGACATTATTTCTTCCCCCCACTTGTTCTAGGTTTTTGACTCATTTATTCTTAGGAGTATTTGGATGGCTTGGAGAATAGTGGCTGGTTTGTTTAGATGGAACATTGAGGGTAGTAGAGCAAAATGGGATTTGATGAGGCATCCTATGTAGCTGGAAGGCGTAGGGGAGTTGTATTGCAGAGATGCTTTACTTCTAGACTTGTCATTTGTGTAAGAGCATATTTTTTTGGCAAGACCTGTGGGATTCAATGGCATGTTCTTCGAAGTATTGAAATTTTGTGGCTCACAAGTTTGCTTTGCACCCTTTAAATCGTCCAACAAATACAAAGCTAGTCTGGCTTATCCCTTAGGATTACTTGTATAAGAGGAATAGTTCTATGATAGGGCCCTATTGGGATGATTGGGGTTGGATCTTTGGTCACCCTCTTAAGCAGTGTGATTCCCAAAGGCTTTACTCCATTTTGTGTTAGCATAATACTCTAGCACCAATCCTCAATGTTTGTTGTGTGTCTACTAATTGAGGGGATAGGTGGGCTTGTCAGCTTGATAGTGCATGGAATTTTTTGTTTTCTTATAAGTTGAGAATGTTTGTTGGCTTGATTGGTTATATATAAGAGTTTTCCCTCCAACACTAGGTTGGCTAGGAGTGGGATTTCTAATGATCTTTACTCAGTTTGTCAGCACCTTGAGATAGTAAAGTGTATGTTCTATCACTTTCATTTTGAGAGGTAAGCATGGCAATATGGCTAGCACTAGTAGTTGGTTCTTCTTTAGGGGAGGGTCCATTGGAGGGAAACCCTTTAGGGTGATTGTAGGTTTTTGGTATATACTCCTTTATTGGTATTTGGCATGCTTGGGGATTTCAACTCTTTTACTTTATGGAATATCCAATGTAGGTTTATTTTTTACCATGAGGTTAGTTATATGTCTGCTTTTTGTTCCATGTGGAGGGATGAGGTACATATGCCTATGCAGTTGTTGGCGAAAGGGGCCTTGTTGATAAAGTATACCAAATCCCTAGATGCAATAGCATATTTTGATTTTATTTCTAACTTAATAGTTATGAGGAATACGATATACGTTCCATTGTATCTACTCTTCCACCCTTTTTCTTTTTTGATGTAAATATTTTTTGTGTATATAAGATGCATTTTTCAAAAAAAAAAATGTTGTATTGGGATCTAGAATCTATACTAGTCACATGAATGACTTGGATAGTAAAAATTGGTGGCCACCTAGTATTGATGATTGTTCCACTTTGATTTCTTTTAGTGAGAAAGATGTCTTATAGAGTCTTTTTGGCTAAGATGTCAGGTTATTAGAGCATAGGACTTGAAAGCAGCAGAGGACTTGAAATTGGCCTCATCTGCACCCATTCGAGGGGTTTTGAACATGGGTCTCCGTGTTAATACAAGATCGATTTCATTTAGTGAGAAATATGTCTTATAGAGTCTTTTTGGCTAAGATGTCAAGTTATGAGAGCGTATCTATGGTGTCTGTTACGCTGCACCTGTTTCCAGCGCACCTGCAGATGTACCCCAGGGAGAGAGGGCCATTTTTTTTACCAAGAGGGGTGTTGTCAAGCAATGGTGGTCATGGTGGGGCCCTTTGGTTCCTCCTTTAGGAACAATATGGCTTAATGCCATTGTTGACTGCCCTTTGCTGGGGTTTTTAACCTCGGGGTTGGTGTTTGGGGCTTCTAACGATTGACCATTGGGTCACATGGCTCCATATCCTATTTACGAGCTCTGGTGGCCTTTGGTTCAACTACGAGACATTTGTCTCCCTTCTTAGCCACTTAGGACACCCTCCTCACCCTTCAGTCAGCGGGCACCTACTTTCCATGCCCTTATTTCCTTAGAAGAAGACATTCTCCATGCTAGGAATTTTGATGCTTTGAAGAGGGTGTTAAGGGATTTTACAACATTCTAGGTGTTAGATGGGGTATAACACCCTCCTTCCAGCCCACTACAGCGTTTTGTTTGGAGTGATTCGCTTATTTGAGCGGATTTTGGCACCTAGGGGCACAAATACCCCAGGTAGCCTACCTTGAGCCTACCTTGGGCCATATTTTATTATTATTTTGTTTTAATTTGAAGTTGACATTTTATAATTTCAAATTGACATCTTTTAAGGCATGTAGGCTTGGATATTTTGTAACAAGTGAATGTGAGATCATATAAATAGATCTCCTCACTTTCATTTTAAAAACAAGATTCATGGGATAAAACATTATGCATTTGTTCTACCCTTCTTAGGGTTCTTTGGAGAGATGTGTCCCTCTTGAGGGAGATTTTCTAGGTTAATGCAAGCTTATTTTGGTGTTCTTTAGTGAAATTCTTTTGCAAAGTGATGCTTGGATTTGTTGGCTAAACATGAGCACATTGAGGTTTGGCTTCTTATCTATTTGTTTGAATGTTGGTAGATGATGCATGTTCATGACTAAATGGTAGCCCTACTGCTGCATTTTCTCCTAAAATAGGCCATTTCCAGCCTTCTTGTCACCTTAGCAAGTAGAGAGATGTCTTCCTGCGAGAGTCCTCTAGGATTTTCCCTTAGTTTTCTAGGATAGTTGTCTGACCTGGGATCTCTTTATCACTAGGTAAGCCAATCTCCCTAGATGCCCTAGGTTGGGTAGGGCTTTTGCTAGGGTTGCTTTCCTTTGTCTTCACATCTTTTCATTTTCAAAACCTAGTTTCTAGGGTTAGTTCTAGGTTAATTTTAGGTCTGCAAAATTTATAAAATTTCATAAAAATCAAATATTTGGCTAATTTTGGGCCCTAAAAATATGTGCCCTAAATATTCGAGCCCTAAAAACCCGTGCCCTAATTTTTTAGGCCCTAAAATTTCGGCCCCTCCCAAAAATTCCGGGTCCTTTATAAAATTTTGCGCCCTAAAATTTTTGGCCCTCCCTTTTACTTAGTTGTACCTTCCCTTGCACTTCAATCCATTGAACCCTGCAAAATGACAGGCAAACATCAGTTAGATGGTCACTATCCTTTGTTGGTATGAATTGGAAGGACATTGTTAATGTTGGTTATGTCTACTGCTGCATTCTATATATGATATTGTTACCAATAAACACATGCAACTTGCTTTCAAAGTTGATGCAAATTCTTTGGTAAATGCTTGGTTACATGCACATTGTTGTTTCTTATACTAAACTGAATGCTTAAACTACTATTGTTGTCATAATGTTAGCATGCCTGACTGATACATACTGATGTACATGCGCTTTAAATTATTATTTGATAATGATAAATACTTATGATTGCATGTCACATTTATTACTAGAGGAATGGTAACTCTAAGGTACTGATATATGAAATTAACTGAATACTCGTGGATGACATTTGTTTCGTAACATTACACATTGCAAGTAATTGGTTTATTAGATTAACGATCCTTCATATTTGTATGACATTGCATACTTGTTATGAGACCGGTATTGGCCATTTGCTTATTATTAAATAAATGCATATTTCACATACACTTATGTAGTACATCTATTCCACGTTTTGATTGATTCCATTAGGCACTGGTCACTAACCTTAAACACATACGAGATATATTTGGTGTCTAAGTGTCTTTTGTAGAATTGAACTAAGGCTCTCCCCTAGGAGGTTTAGGCTTCCAAAGAAGTTGGGAGAAGTTGACTAACAGTGTCAAAGTCGCATAGGACTTGAAATTGGCCTCATTTGCACCCATTCAAGGGGTTTTGAACCTGGGTGTCCGTGTTAACACAAGCTCAATCACCTTTCTTCTTGCTGCTAGACCACACTCCCATGGTCTCACCTTTATGTGATGTCTATGCCTTTAGAGTGTTGATGTGCACAATTGTTACCCTAAATTTTCCTTGTATGGAGCAACTGAGAAATCTAGCAAGGTTGTAAGGGAGGAGTTGGATCCTAATGGCTACATGAAAGAGTGATGGACTCAAAATCATTTAAGAAAGTCATTTTCCACTTGTAGCTATATGTTTAGGTGCGGACTGAATGTGTAGTGCGCTAGACATGTCCTACAGTGGTAGATTATTCTACATGCCTATGCATGTCATATATTCTTAGCATATGAGTGTGTGGGATTGACCCACAGAATAGGGTTCCATGGGAGGTCTAGGAGTTGAATAATATAACTTTCACCAGTGATATAACAGTCCACTGTGAAAATGATGTATTCACTTAATAATCGTTACCCTTGATGCCTATGGAGGAATGCATTGGATGCTAACATAAAGCTATTGTACAAGTGCATTTTGTTTTCCGTATGGACAATCGAGCCTGTATCACTAATGTCCTTTTCTTGATATTGACTTTCCCTCACTGATTAACATCTCTTAGTTATCTAAGTCACATGATTCGCCAAGTTTCTTTGTTCATACTCAAAATTTGGTCAAATTAAAGGAATGCATTGAAATTCTTTCATTTGAGAAATTTCAAAGCCCTTGGTTTGGTTTACTATTTTATCATGCTTCATATTTGTTTAAAGTTAAGCTTTATACATGATTTTGTTTACGCTTCATGTTTGTTTCCAGTTTATCATGGTTCATAGTACATATTTGTTCATATTTATCAATTTTTTATGTATCATCTGTTTTAGATGAAAATCTCAACAGCGTTTAATAATTTTTATCTTTATTTTTCAAAATTTCAAAATTTTGAAATATATGATTGCACAAAGTTGATGGTGAGTGTTTTCCAAATTTTACACAAGTGCATTTTATCAAAATTTCATTGGCAACAAATTCAAATATGGACACGCACAATGTGACATAGGTTGTCATTAAGTGAACCAAAGGCAACAGAAGCCAGCCATTTATGGCGTTTTTCCTCATTTTTGTTTTTAATGCTTCATCTATTGCTTCAGAGAACAAATAAGTACAGCAGGATTCAAGGTGGTTACAACATGTAGACAAATGGGTTGCCAAGAAAGCCCGGTCTCTTTTGTCGTTGTTGTGGACAAATATCTAGTCTATATATCATCTATGGTAGGTTTAATGGTTAGATTGGCCTACGAGCTACTTTACATCTAAAACTCTTGTAGTTATCATTGTCTAACAATTGGTTAAATCTCAACTAGTTAAATGATTCTGATATGGTGAGGGCTCGAGGACCATAGCCATGTTTTCAATGGGACTATAACCCACAATGCAAACAAAAATCAAGATGAAAATTTCATCTCCTAGCTACACATCACTGGACAAATCCAAGTGCTCTATAGAGATCAAATCAAATAGAGAAAATAATTACCTTGAAGTCATGTTTTCGTTTTGAGAAAGTGCATCTAATATTACATTGCAAAATAAAAGGACTGCTTCATGTAATACATCAGGGATCTAGAGGCCAACATGTTTGGATCCTCTTCCAACATAGCCAAGAAGGTCCAACACGTGGAATTGTACAAACATTTTATTTGTGTATCTGTTCAAGGTTTGAGATACTAGCCCAAACAAATTAGAAGAAGATAATTGTATGTATGAAATCCAATAATGACATCATAGTCACCATTCTAGATTTTTATATTTATATATTGTTTAAACAGTTTAGTAACTATAGATTTTGGTGTATCTCAGCTTATTAGATATTCAAAAGGCAAGGAGTATTATGGATGTCTTAACGGAGATGTTGAATGCTTTAGATCCCAAAAACAAAGAGGCAAGTTATACCATTCAGGCCTAGTCCTCTTTTTATATTTCATAACTTCTTTTTATAAATATCCCTTATAACTGAAAACATATCCATTTTTTATAACTTGTGTGTATTAGGTTAGTTTTATGCCATCTATGAAATGAGTTAATGCCTTGATATTTGATCCCTGACCATAAATTTGTTTATGAAATATCATTTTCTTCTTTAATTTGTTCCTTCTTAATCATCTATAGATGAATTTTAAAAAGTGACAAAGTATATATTTTTCAAATGAGCAACGTTTGTTCCATTTTCTCAAGATAGTCAACTATACTTTTAAATATATTTATATACTCAAGATTGTTGAGGTTATCTTGTTGTCCATGTCACTATGGACTCTTTATAAACTAGCTACTTGTCATATACTTAATACAGCCTGAAGTAAAACAATGTTAGATTACTATACAAACTTCATATTCTACTACAGTAAAAATGATATTACTTTCACCTCATCAATTGGATTCAACCCATTCGAATAAAAATTCAAATCATTGCTTGTTATCTATTTTATTGAGATATGGAAACTTCGAGTTACAACATGATACACTTCTAAGAAGCTCAATTTGTTTCATGGGTTATTTCTTTTAATATTTGGACTCATTTGACAGTAAATAAAGCATAGTGTAATGTTCAAGATCTTGCAATCATGATTTAGACATCAGTAGTTCCACATCTACTCTATGAAATCACTGGCCTCTTTCCTAGCACAACACCATAAACTTGTTCTACATACATTGCACCACTAGGATTTCAGCTACAATTATAACTAAATTGACCACACAATTGTGACACATACTGTGGTAGTTATGGGATGCCACTGGCATTCATAAAAAAGGGACAAGCCCATAATGTTCAAAGGACAGAATAATTAAATAATAAATGTGAATGTTACAATGAAGAATGGTATGCAGTCAAGAAAACCAACACTAAAGGACACAACTTTTCATAATATAATTTGTGAAAATTCCAAAGGCTAGGTGACTGAAGTCCTTGTGTTCTCAACCAAACAAGTCTGTTATTTTATTGCAGAAATTAACTTCTTCACATAGCAACAATCACACAATAGCTAGAAAGTAATAGGCCTTCAAAATCTCAACAATGTCAACTCAAACCACTAGATGAAGACCGAAATGGTTAGGGCTGTTAGTGCAGCGTGTTTTCAGTTTGTAGGGCAGCTCAAATTTGAATTTTAATGGCTGTACCTGTCGAATCAGATCTGAATACATACTACTTTTTGCACAAGAACCGTAGATATTTCAAACTAGCCACAAAAGGGTGACGCCCTTGAAGATTGACCATAAAATTAAGGGGGTGAGTCATTCAGCAGATTAGACTCTTCAAAATGCAATATTTTTTTTGGATTTTTTATATATTTGTTTTTTAGGTCTTTTCTATATATTTGATTTTTTGTATTTTTCCAAATATAATATATGGAATTTGGTGATTTTGAAGAAGAGAGAATTAGACTTTAGTCTTATCCGACGATGAGAAAAATTGGGGTCAACATCTTCTCAAGTTTGTCAATTCAAATGCTATTGAATTAGGGAAAGCCTGAAAGGACTAGAAACCCTAGGTCATAGTAGTCCTTGACCTAATTAGAACAAGCAAGAACACAAAAGCCCTAAACAAGAGGAATTTTCCTAGAGAAATGCCTCACCAAGCAAGACTAACTTAACATGAAATAAAACCCTAGAAACCCTTACCTTAGATGCTAAAGCAACGCAAGACAAGAGACCAAAGTTCTTACAACATTGATGAAAAGAAAGAGTAGAAAGTAAACCCTAATGTCCCTCCACTTGAATTAGCCTTGAAAGATTATAAAGAAACCTTGAACATTCAATTTTATCCTTAAAAAACATAGAACATGCCAAGAAGAGTGCACCGCTTCAAAGTCTCATACCACAAGAGAAATAAAGTTTCAGTCGTAATTGATCCCATGATCTTGGTTACAAATGAGAGGAGGGCTCTTTATTTATATGAGAAAAGTCCTAGCTTTTCCCTCCTCTAGGCTAACCAATCTTGTTGCCGCCTAATATGCACTTTAGAACATGGAAAGTCTCCAACCACTGTGTGCGTCTTTAGGGGCAAGTGAGAGCTGGGGACCACTGTCACCACAGTCCACAACTCCTCCATTTAGGCTTAATCCCAATAGAGCCAAAGGGGGTAGTCCCTAAGGAATGCTAAGTTTCTAGATTTATTATCAAATTAGTTAAAGGGATTAATTATTAAGGTTTATTAAATTATTAGACCAGTGCCTTGGATAAAGAATGGAGTCGATATATTACAAGCTAAGATTAGCCACAGTTATCTAAGCAAGATCCACAAGATTATAATTACTTACAAAAGATATACAATTGCTAAAGAAAGATATACGATATACACGTATAAAGCAAAGGGAAATGTATACACCACACCACAAGATATTCACTTAATGCCTTAATACAAACCACAATGTAAGTGCCAAGATGAGATATTCAGATATGCAAGATTTACAATTACGTAAACATTCAACACATGAGATTGCAAGAGCTGAAAATAAATACTTGAAATCAAAGTGAAATGCTGGAGTGAAACAATTCCTGCTGGAGTATCTTGTTGGTGAAACGTTTTGCAATGTCTCTTGGTTGATTTTAATAGATTTTAAGGGGTGCCTTAAATATTCGATTAATGTCTTGGAACCAAGGGATGTGTCTACCCTGACCACATATCCTCTTAAACCAAAGATGGAGTGTTGCTGTGCTCAAAACAGTGGAAACCAGTCCACCTGTAGCTCGCAGATCAAACCCCCGGTACCGAGGCACTCATCAAGTGGGACGCGAACGCCGTGAGACCCCCCTTGGTCTCTCACCCCCCGTAGCTTCCAACGATCACTGGTTTTTAATTGGTTCAGACAATATTATGGTGGATGCCGATTACTAAAACCTCTTCCACTCCTTGTCGTATCTCGTGAGTACTCCGCAGAGTGATAACCGAATAGAGAATCAGGGGCTAGAGAAGTTGTTGGTTTATTTTAGAGGGTTACTTTTAGATCTTGTTACTGTTGAGCATGCAAGGTTTATTTTAAAACGATTAACAAGGTCAACCAAGCAGTATCCCTTATGGGAGACTCTGGTACTTGAACCCCGGACTGAAAAAAGTAAATGTGTGAAAGATTTGTAGCAGAAAGTAAAGAGTAGAAAGTAAATTATCTAGTTAAACTAAGCCCCCAAATCCTTCTGCTTTTCATACCTTTTGGTCCGAGTTCTCCGAAGGGAGATAACGGAGGGGAGATGATACACCGAAAGACGTGAATTGTATGATTACTCTTATACAATTAAAACAAATGCTTATGCTTGAAATAGATAAACTTTGAGAAAGTAAAGCAAGCTAATAAGCAAGTACTATTATAACCTCACAACAATCTCCAAAGGGGAAGGTGGGTGAACTTGAAAAGTAAAAGCTAAGCTAGATTAGATTGTTACGTTATGTTATGCTATGTTGTGATTTACAATGAAATAAAAACCAGCAACTAAACACCTACAGAAAATAGACTTTTCAAGCCTCAAAACACTATGAAAAATGAGGGAGAAAGGTTAGAAATGGACCCTCTTTGAAGCGGGTACAAGAGGGGTGTTTTTTGATAATTTTTTGGCAGCACCTCCCCTTAATACCTGTTAAAAACCTGTCAAAAACCAGCAAGCAAAAGCTTGTTGGAATTTACAGTAAACTCAGAAAAAACAATGCTATTAAAGTTAGTATAAAAATACAAATATTTACAGAAAATTTCAGATTTGAAAATGATTGAAAACAGAAAGTTTAGAGGGCTGAAAATGCAATTTTCAGCCACCTAAATGATGTAAAAACAATATATTTAAGCTACTATACTAATATATAATGAGTCAAGGCCCTAAAACAAGGGTTTTATTCATTAACCAATGAATAAAACCAAGTTTTATTAGACCTGTAACTCTATGAGCGAAAATGTAAACAGTAAAGGAAGTAGATTGACAAACACAAAGAGATTAGGAGCTTAGATTTGGAGGTCTTCCTTCAAGCCTTTGGATCTACAAGAAATGGGTGAGTAAGACTACACAATGCAAACAAGGAGATGAGCAAAATAAATATCTCTACAAAAACCTTTGTAGAGTTAAGTTAATCTACTCACAATGAAAAGCAAATAACCATTTACCATTCAATTCCTTTGCAAAGACCTTTGCAAAGGGCATCTATGCTTAACAAAATGAATGTAAACACTCACAAATGGAACAACAATACCTCAATGCTTGAAAAGGGAATCCAACACACCATAGAAGAGATTTCCTCCAAAGAATTTCTTTTATTATAGGCTCAACTAGGACAAGATTCAATACAAAGATGAGCCAATAATGGCTTGAGCAAAATGCTAGAATAAAGAGAGAAGAGAATAGAAGCAAAGATTTTGGCAGCATAACCATGCTGCCAAGAACCTTCATGCTAAAATGAGAGGAGAAGCCTCTTATTTATAGCTAAAAACCTAAAGAGAAGGCCCTTGGATGATGACCAAGTGTCACCCATTCAAGAGGGGGCCTTTTGGAAGCTTCCAAGAGAGGGAGGGTCTACATATTAAGATGGAAAAAACCCACACAAGGCAAAAAAGTCCCCTCTTTTAAATAATTCATTTTTCCACTTTGAGTGGGCCCCATTTGGGTTTATTTCTCCTTGAACCTTGATAGGAATGAACTTTAGGAAAAATTAGAGAGTCTAACTTTGACTTTTGGCCCAAAAATAAGAATTTTGCATTTTTTCACTCAAGACAATTAAATTAATTAATCCTGGTTTTTGCCTGAGTGGGACCAAAAGTGGGCTAAAATCCTAACCACATGTCCGAATGACATGGTACTTGATCCTATGGCTTAGGGGTTGATATGGCATTTCTTTTTTCCACTCTACCCCTACTACAAAATGCCAAGGACCGAGTGACGATTTTTATTGGTTGGGTTTTCACTCAAAAAATCCTCCAAAGTGGTGACGAGCGTTCTAGTAATCGAGTCCATGGGGTGGCTAAGGGTTCAAAGTGTTATTCATGATCATACTAGACATATCCTAGAGTCTTGCGGAATTTCGTTGAGTCTGGTCAGTCTTTTTTTAATTTTTTAACCTCACCGTCAGGGGTTAATTAATTAAAGTTTTGATGTATCCTCACTGACAGGATCACTCTATTGCCTTAAGTGATTATCAACCATTGGATTGTTCATCTGGAGCAGCTAGCAGCAGAATACAGAGGTGTGGGGGCATGAGCATCAGTCTGGTAGATCAATTTGCTAGGGTATCTGGAGGGGTCCAAACTCCTGCATGCTCCGACCATCCTCTCAGGCATAGGCACACCTACACTCCGACCAACTTTCAGCTGAAATTGACCATCCCTTCATCAAAAACGTCCTCCTTAGCTGATTCAGATTGCTAGGGGTATTATGGAGGAAAAAAGAGGTTATTTCTCCATCAATTTAGTTTATCTTGCATGCGTATTCTCTTTGGAGCTTTATTAGTTGGCTTATCGTTGGTAAGTGTTCATTCTATCCTGCAAACCCTAACCCTAAATTCAGCTATAGTATAGGGTAATTTTGCATGCCTGGCTATTTCAAAATTTTGCATAGAATTAAAAAATATCAGTATTTGGGATATTACAGTGGTATCAGAGCATGTTCCTTGCCAGTGGTGGGCTTGAACATGAGAAGTAGATGAATACAGAAGAGGACACTTTTGTAACCTATAGGAAAAGAAGGAGTAGGTACACAGAGGACTTAGAGGATATCCAGCTAGAAGATACCAACTCAGACATGGACCCAACATGTATACACTCTGACAGGGGAAAAGGAATGGGAGAAGATGAGGATAGGATGGAGTTTCGCAACCTAGTATCTGTATTGCAAGACTTAGCCAAAGGGGAAAAAGATGTACTTAATGCAATCAACAGATTATCGGCGAAACTAGAACCAAGTAACAGCAATACACCTCCTTCACTGGTAGATAGAGGGTTTATAAGCAGGAGTGGGAAGGTTGCATACACCAATATACAGAATACACCCCACACATATACCAGACCTTCCAACAGGCCTACTATGCCTCACTGCTTGGCAGATGTAGTAGGAGGTCCAGTCATGCAGGTAGAGCCTAGCGAACCCTTTGGGGCTTATTTGCAGGAATACAGGGACTTGGGGGATTAGTTTCATGCAACCATGCCTTTTTCGGATTTTTGCAACATGAAGAGTAGGAACAGGCCCAGGAATTTCAACAAGGGATTCAATCATAACTATGAGTTACAAAAAACCTTGGGTAGGTTGACCATCCCAAACTTTGATAGGACTCACGGAGGTTCAGCGAGGATATGGGTACAAAAGTTGGATACCTATTTCCAACTCCCATGACAGAGACAGATGAGATTAAATTGGCTACACTCCACCTAGACGAAGAGGCTCATGAGTGTTGGTATCACGGACTAGTGACATTGGGTCACAACACCATCCATTCCTATAGCGAGTTCACTCAGAAACTCATGGAACGGTTCGATAGGAAGGATCCAAAGATACATTTCAGGGAGTTGGCTCAACTCAAACAGACAGGCAGCACTGAGGCCTTCATCTCAAAATTCCAAAGGATAGTAGTCATGGTGACAGATGTATCAGAGAGCAAGTTGACGATGTTGTTTACTGAGGCCCTAACAGAGCCACTATAGGGATGGGTGAAAGCCTATAAACCCCTTACTCAATAGGATGCCATTAGTCGAGCCAAAGATCTCCAAGACTCAGTCCCGAAGAACAGGTTCTCTCTCAAAACCAACTTTCCAGTTAGGGACAAGGACAAGAAACCTTTCCAGCAGGATTTTCCAAAGAAAACATGGTTAGACGAGGACATTAGGAAAGACTTGAGGCGGAAGAAATTATGTTTTACTTGTCAGGAACCATGGGTTCCAGGACACAGGTGCATAGGAAAGGCCAAGGCTCACTACATCGAGGTATATTTGGACAGTGACGGGGAGGACTATGAGCAGGAGATGATAGAAGAATTACGGGCAACAGAGGAAGAGTCACTCTAGGGTGATACACCAGAGGGAGTTATTGCTACGTTATCTGGAGTACCTAGATTCCATACTCTCAGGGTCAGAGGAGTAGTACAGGGTCATAGAGTGGGAGTATTGGTTAATGGAGGAGCAATCCACAATTTCATTAATGCAACTTGGGTAGCCAAGAGAGGGATTTCGACAGAGAAGTTTGAGGGATTTACTATAGCAGTAGCTGAAAACTCTAGCATGGAGTGCAACTATTGGATTCCAAAACTGAATGTCACATTAGGCAACTACTAGATGACGGATTCGTTTTATGTAGTGAATGTGGCAGATACACATGTAGTATTAGGCGTTCAATGGATTTATTCCATAGGGAAATATACTACAGACTATCGAGCAATGGAAATGGAATTCCAGGGGCCAGATGGAAAATGGGTAGTTTTGAGGAGCATGGACACTTATCCCCCAAAACCGGTCTCTTCACAGAGAATGGAGGCAGTGCTTAGACATGATGACATAGAATGGGTTGTAGAATGTTTGGTCACCTTTAGGAAACCTCCAGAGAACAACACACAACACCCAGATGACATTCAAGCTGTATTATAGAAACACGAAAAAGGTATTTCGGGACCTTCCAGCAGGTAGACCGCTAGATAGGGGCTTTGAACACATCATTGAGCTAGAGGAGGGGACACAAGCAATCATCACCACCCCTTATCGGCATCCCAAAAGATATAAGGACGAGATCGAGAAGACGATCAAGGAATTACTGGAGCTTGGATACATTCGGCCCAGCTCTAACCTCTTTGCATCATCAGTGGTCTTAGTCAAGAAAAAGGATGGCACACTGCGAATGTGCATCGATTACAGAGCACTCAACAAGAAAACCATAAAAAACAGGTATCCCATCCCTAGGATTGATGAACTCATGGACGAGCTGCGGGGCCCCAAATACTTTTCAAAGATTGATCTTCGCTCGGGGTACCATCAAATCCAAGTAAGGGATCAAAACATTTCTAAAACAGCTTTTCGTTGTCACTATATTCACTATGAATTCTTGGTCATGCCTTTTGGACTTACCAATGCTCTAGCCACTTTTCAGTCATGCATGAACCATACTTTCAGAGCTCAGCTACATAAGTTTTTGCTAGTATTCTCTGATGACATCTTGATTTACAGCAAAACATGAAAGGAACATCTGAAACATCTGGACAAAGTATTGAACATTCTAGAAGAACACTCGCTCTACGCGAAGATGTTCAAATGTGAATTTGGCATGAAGGAAATGTTGTATCTAGGGCACATAATCAATGCAGAAGGGGTATAAGTTGATATGGAGAAAATCCGAGCTATCAGGGATTGTCCCACTCCAAAAATAGTCACAGAATTGAGAGGTTTCTTAGGCCTTTGCACATATTACCGGAGATATGTTAAGGGGTTCTCCCAATTCGCCGCACCCCTCACAGATCTCACAAAGAAGGGAGCCTTCACCTGGACAGAATTAGCACATAAAACTTTTGAGAAGATGAAAGTCATCATGAGTTCTTGCCCGGTCTTAGCATTACCAGACTTCTCACAACCATTTGTAGTAGAATGTGATGCCTCAAGGGAAGGGCTAGGAGCAGTATTGATGCAGAACCATCACCCTATTGCATTTGAGAGCAGGAAACTGAAGAACTATGAGCGCCACTACTCCATATACAACAAGGAGATGCTAGCCATCTTACATGCTCTCACAAAATTCAGACAGTACCTGGTGGGCAGCAAGTTCAAAATCAAGACAGATCATAACAGCCTCAAGTACTTCTTGGAGCAGAAGGAGCTGAATGAGCGCCAACAAAAATGGGTCAGCAAAGTACAAGCCTATGATTTCGAGATAGAGTATGTGAAGGGTAAGAACAGTATAGTAGCTGATGCATTATCCAGACGACCCGCTTCATTATCTCTCATGAGCATATCTACAGATTGGAGGGCTCTTCTCTTAGTAGAATACTCCAAAAATAAATTTGCTTGTGAATTATTGGATGGGCAGGTTCAGGATGACAGGTACAGAATTATCGATGACATCATCTATTACAAGAGTAGGATATACCTCGTCCTAGAATCAGCTTTAAGAAAGAAAATCATACAGGGGGCACATGACTCTCCTCTATCAGGACATCAGGGTTTCTAGAAGACCTATAGGAAGATCCGAGAGAGGTTCTCATGGAAGGGCCTCAAGGGGGAGGTTATGCAGCATGTGCGAGAATGTAGCATTTGTTAGCAGAACAAGATTGAGCACATCCATCCAGCAAGGTTGCTTCAGCCACTACCAATTCCGGAACAGAAGTGGGAAAGTATCTCCATGGACTTCATTACAAAATTGCCCAAGGTCCAAGGGCGAGATTTCTTATATGTCGTGGTTGATCAACTGACCAAATTTGCCCATTTCTTTTCTATATCATCCGATTACTCCGCAGCCCAGGTAGCTGAGTTATTTTTCAAAGAAGTTCAAGTTACACGGGTTACCCAAGACCATTGTCAGTGATTGGGACAATAGATTCACCGGTGCCTTCTGGCAGGAGCTATTCAGGTTAGTGGGAACCGAGCTTGCTACCAGCACGAGTTATCATCCCCAAAGTGATCGACAGACCGAGATTGTCAACAAGTGGATTGAAGGGTATTTGAGGAACTATGTAGCAAGGCAGCAACGAACCTGGATTAAATGGCTACACTTAGGGGAATGCTGCTACAATACTACCTATCACATGTCTATCAGGATGACACCTTTTAAGGAATTATATGGCTATGATGCCTTGGACTTTGCAGATGTAGCATTCAGAGACAGCAGGGCTCCTAAGGCCAAGGATTGGATACAGGACAGTCAGGACATCCTTAAAATCCTGAAAGAGAACCTACAGACAACCCAGAATCAACAAAAGTTGTATGTAGATAGGCACAAGATTGAGCGGAGCTTTGAAGTAGGAGATCTGGTATACTTATGGGTCCAACCCTACAGACAGTCTTCACTTAAGAAGAAAGGAGCAGAAAAGTTGAAGCCTCACTTCTACGAACCATACAAAGTTATTAGAAAGGTGGGAGAGGTGGCGTATGAACTAGAACTGCCACCGGAGAGCAAAATTCACAATGTATTCCATTTGTCCAGCCTGAAAAAGACCATTGGACAACACATTGCTCCATCAACAGAGATACCTCCCTTAGATGATGAGGGACTATTGGTACTAATTCCAGAACGGATCATACAGACTCAAGAGAGAAAATTTTGGAACACAATGATTAGAGAATACTTGGTCCAATGGAAAGAATTACCTCCGAAAGATGCCACATGGGAAGGAGAACAGGTATTGCAACATCCCAGTTTGCAGTTGCTTGAGGACAAGCAATCTCAAGCAGGGAGGACTATAATGTCCTTGTTCGATTAGGCAACAAAACACCCTCTAACCTACTTAATCCCCATAGGTTCGAGCGGTTACTGCATAAGAGGGGATTGATTGAGGACATTTGGTACTTAGAACAACTCGGGACACATATTCAGTACTAAAGTCAGCAGTAGGCTAAAAGAAGCCTTTCCTCTTTAGGCTTAAAAAGTCAACAACAAATTAGAATCGCATGCATGCAAAAGTAAAAGCACAGACCCTAAAAGTGACATGCGAACCTTAAAAGTGCATAAGGATCTATTTAAGAAGGATGAGGGAGCCTAAAGAGATACTTTTGGATTATTATTGATTTTGGAGCTCTTGAGTAGCAGCATAGCGTGCGGCCACAACAGTTGGGGTTGAAGACGATGTCTTCAGCTAACGGGGTTTTGGCAGTGAGATATCTGCCCTAGTCTCATTTAGGATAAACCATCCAGGTTTGTCACCGCATTTTGCATTCATCATTATTCAGTGTTCCAGTGTATGCCAAAAGAATATTTGTAGGTTCATCCGTACAGCTGGGGGCATTTAGCTAGAAAACCCAAGTCATTCATCGGGACTCCGGGATCACCATATTTCTTTCGCATGTGGCATGCATCCTTACTGACGGGATCACTCTATTGCCTTGAGTGATTATCAGCCACCGGATTGCTCATTTGGACCAGCTAGCAGCAGAATACAAAGGTGTGGGGGCGTGAGCATCAGTCTGGTAGATCAATTCGCTAGGGCATCTGGAGGGGTCCAAACTCCTGCATGCTCTGGACATCCTCTCAGGCACGGGCACACCTACACTTCAACCAACTTTCAACTAAAACTGACCATCCCTTCATCAAAAACGTCCTCCTTAGCTGATTCAGACTGCTGGGGGTATTAAGGAGGAAAAAAGAGGTTATTTCTCCATCAGTTCAGTTTATCTTGCATGCGTATTCTCTCTGGAGCTTTATCAACCGGCTTATCAGTGGTAAGTGTTCATTCTATCCTGCAAACCCTAACCCTAAATTCAGCTATAATATAGGGTAATTTTGCATGGCAGTTTTGCATGCCCAACTATTTCAAAATTTTGCATAGAATTAGAAAATATCAGTATTTGTGATATTACACCTATCCAAACTTGGTTCACAATCCCTCCTAAGATAATCAAACTGCAAGACAAGCCACAAACTTGGTTCACAGTCCCTCCTAAGATAAACAAACTGCAAGACAAGCCACAAGGATAAACCACAAATTAAACAAGAAACCCAAAGAAGAAATCCTTCACACTTCAAAATGCTCCATGAAAAGATATTTCAATTAGGCTCCAAAAGAGACATCTCTCAAAATCCAACCATGAGTACAAATGAGGAAGTGACTCTCTTTATAGAGGAGAGTAGCCTAACTTCCTTTACCATATAATATTAATTCATCCTTAGATCTAGCCTAGGGTTGGGTAAAATATTACAAAAACTTCACTAAAGCTAACAAACTCTTAACAATCACAAAATAAAGTGGTCATTTTCCACATGTACAATACAAGAGATACATAAGGCCCCAAAATAAGGAGGGATTTCCATCAAGCAAGGGATCAAATGCAAATGGTGATGCCACATGGCCTCCAAAGCCCCCTTCAAGAAGATACTCAACAAGGAATGAGGGGTAAGTACCAAGTAATGCCAACAAATAGCCTCCAAAGACTAGCGTTCAAGGAGAAAATGCCCACTTGACAATCCCTTAGGAATCAGCTCCATAAAGTAAGATCCAAAGAACCTCTTCAAAGGCTGACTGCTCCAGCCCATGTGTCCACATGGCAACCATTCTTAAATTGGGAGCACTTCAAGGGAATGAAGGAACCTAGATTTAGGGATTTGACCCTAGATCCCCTCTAAAATGCAAAATGACCCTCCTCAAATCAAGTGCAAGATAGCTCCAATTAACAGGCCTCCAATAATTATGTGCACCAATATTTTATACCATGGATCACTCACTGTAAAATAAAGAAGTGAAGAGTCAAGTAGAGAATGTTTGCCCAGAATATAATCCAAATCACTTAGGCCGTAACCTCATATAGCTCAACGAAACTCCTCCAATCACAGATCTTAATGTGGATATATCTGCTGGTATAGGTCCTCGTGCTACAGGATACAAATGTGGAGCAATATGCATAGTGCTGCATTGTCTGTCATTAATCTTGCCTGGAACAAGTTTTATGAATGCCCTTTCTGCTAGCTTCCGTTCACAACATTCAAAGGCCAACAACAGCACCCTAGTTTGCTGGCCTGAATTAGGATTCTGCTGTCCAATTTGACCATACAAGGTGGCTGCTATAGGTATCCCTGCTTAGAGACAGACACTAGTGAATCTTGGTGTCTGTTTTATGTGTTAAATAGGTCTGAGACGATGCTTCAATCAGCTCAGAAATGAATGATGACAGAGACCAAAGCCTCAAACTATCTTGTTGTCAAGGAGTCAATCCAACGTCTCCTCCTAGATCTTGATAAATGACTGTTCCTTCACATATGATACTTAATATAACCCCCAAATTGACAGAGGATCATACTTGATTTGAAGCAACCTTTCTTCTGCTGTGACATTTCATTCATAGTCCAGGTTTTGGAGCTTACCATCCTTAATCTTTTACATCCTTAAAGACAAACCTTTTGCAGATGCCAACAGGTTCAAACTGAGCAAGAATCCACCTTCTAATATAGACTCAGATCGCCTGTAAAAGTGTTGAAACAGTGAAGAAAAGAAGACCAGAAATGCACCCACAGAGTTGCTAATTTATATCTATTTACCAAGAATAGGTCAGCGCCAACCCTTAGAAAAATCATAATTATTACAATTTAGGCAGGGCCAACTTGTCCTAACTGAACCACTCCTTTCATTATGGCCGATCTAAATGTCTCAAACACTTCCCCAGCAGATCCTTATCAGTGTTGGAAAACTCTTGGAAAAATCGCTGAATTTTTAAAAAGTCGTGATTTTTTCCTTAAGCCGAAAGAACGCAATTTTTTAATTTTTAAAAAGTCGCAACTTTTTACAAAAAATCATGACTTTTTCAAAAAACTCACGACTTTTTCAAAAAACTCACGACTTTTTCCAAAAAGTCGCAATTTTGGCTAAAATGGCTAAAATGCCAAATCCCAACTTTTTCCAAAAAGTCCCCATTTTGGCTTATTAGCCATTTTGTTGTATACTAGCACCTTTCCTCTACCGTATAAATGTTTCGAAACTTTGTTGTAATTGAAGATCAAACCATGCAAGGATAAGCTATACAAAATATGTATCCATTTATCAAAGATCACAATGGTAATTGAATTACTCTTTTTCACTATTAGGGAATTTTTTGAGCAAACATATTTTGAGTGATCATCATAGCACATTGTAGGAAAAAGAGAGCAATGTTTCAATTGATAGATGAGTTAGGGCTAAATGTGAGGCTCATGTCGGAAATTCAATTTGGGAGGAGTGAAAAATACATTTATGATTTATAACCAATACAAAACAAGAAATATATTTAATGGCTAGAAACCAAATCAATAAAATATACCTTTCAAAACCTACGTTAAATTCATAAGATGGAGGTGTTTCTGCCTTTCACACACCTCGGGGGCGGGGTGTGGTGGGGGGAAGTGGCATAAATATTCAAGCCACTCGGTGTGTCATTGGGGGCAAGTCTCGAGTCAAGGCTGTCACCTTGTTCTTGACTCCTCCGTTTAGGCCAACTCCTAATGAAACCAAGGGGGGTAGACCCTATTAATTGCTAAGGCTGTTAAGGCTTTAGTGTTTATGGTGATGATTGAGTTATTTAGGAGTTTTAATGAAAGGAAATACTTAACACAAGATATTTGCGACGGAATTTAAGTACAATAGCATAAAGATCAAGGTATACTATATCAAAGCACATGGAAAAAAATGATTATATAAAAGAGAATCAGTGCCAAATGGAGTCCACAAATAAAGTGTTGTTGCTTTGCTGAAAGGAAAATGTTGCAAGTGCTCTTGGTGAATTTTAAGTTAATGTGAAAATTGAGTGAATTAACTTAGGGGGAAGGGAACTCCCAATATACTTGAAGGTATGGGGAGTATGTGCAAAACCCTTAACCGATACGGCTACCCTCAAGGAATATGTAGGCTGGATGGAGTCTCTAAGACATTGTTCAACACTACACTGGTAAGGGTGTAGCCTAACTGTGTCTCGAGATCACTGCCCAGTTGTTACTGCTTCCTTCGAGTAATTTGCCACCACAACGGCTTAATTCAAGGCATTGGATTTTCGCTTCAGGAGGTTTATTGAAATGTGAGAACTAATTATTCTAGTCACCCATGTTGTTTTTGATGCGGCCGACTGATCAGACGAACCGCAGCTAGTGTAGAGCATACACAATGGAGTCTTTGTAAAAGTTTTAATATTTTTAAAAAGAAAACCCTCTAGGAATCTCTTTCGGTCCAAATGGACCTCAATCGGGAAAGCGAGGAGGGGTTGATTTTAAAATAAAAAAAGGTTTGCAAATAAAGACAAAAAATGAAAGAAAAACTCCACAAATTGTCTAATTAGTCCTACCATGCATCTCTTTCCCCTTTTGGGTTACTCGGGAAGTCATGAGGTAAGTAGTATTGTTACTTTGAATTGAAGAGGATGGAATGCTTGTAATGACAATTCAAAGTATACAGTACTGCAAGGAACAACGAAACTAAAGCAAAAGTAAAAAAAAACAAAAAGCACAGATTCCCCCCAGGGGGGATGTGGAGTGAGCTTGAAAGAGCCTACTCGGAAAGATCTTTTAATAACTCGGTTACAACGCTTGCTTGAAAAATACCTCTTGGTTTTGATAGTAAATGAATCCAAGGGTTTACAAAAGGTTCCAAAGTGGTAGCAGCCGAAGGGGGCACTCTTGGGGAGCTTCGGATGGCCCAAACTCTGAATTTTGGCCAGTGTATCCTCCTCTTTTTGGACAGACCTGCTAAAAACTAGCAAGCAAAGTTTAGTAGAAAGTGCCCAAAAACACTTAAGAATTGTCTGTAATGTCCTCTTCTGCTTAGGCACTGAGGACCGACCCGCTAACCTATGTGATTCCTGTAGGTTTGAGCGGGTACTAACAGTCAAAGAATCAACCGAAGACTGATGCCATATATAGAAGATCTAGGGAATCAATATTATATCACCATTGGGTCGAAGAGGGCTACCAGAGCCAAAGGCCACCTGCATGCATGACATCCGGGCATTATTTAATGATGCATGCACCCGATTAAGTCTCCATGCGCATGCATGCAAGTCAACTGCAAATTAGAAGATAAAGTGACCTAATTAGGTCAAAAGTTAGGATTTTCGCAGTTGAAAGTTATAAAAGAAAGATAAAGCAAATGGAGAAGTCACTTATGTGATTATTGATTCGTGGAGTCGAATTGGAGAGCTCAGCGAGCTAAGTTGGGGTTGAGCGCATGCTCAGCTCACTGGTGTATTTCGGCAACGAAATCTATTTGCCCTAGTTCATCATCAGGTTGGATCATCCAGGTTCAGCACTAGTTCATCATCAAGTTACATTCAACAGTTATTTCGGGAGGTTGATTATTCATCCAGCTAGAGAGTTCCACCGTCACACCATGTCACCGTGGCCAGAGACAAGCAATTCGTTTTCCTACCTATAGGGTTCAGAATTTCTGCATGTCACTTCCATTCATCCCGGAGCACCTCCATTACTCTTCCCCTAGAAGAAGGGTCTTTCAGCTTGAGCATCAAGCGAGATATCATCAGTGCTCCCTTTTCTGGAGGCGCTAATCTGCATGGGCGAATTGATTTGAGGAGGCATTCACGTTTTGGGCTAGTGTGCCTCTGTTTCTTCCGCATGTTGCGTCCATCACCATCAGAGGGGTATTATAACCCTAGTGCACATCATCCGGGCTTTTAGCAGCAACTTATTCATTATTCTGGAGCTTATACAGTTTGAGAGGAGGGCGCATTCACTTGTGGAGGACGATTTGGTGTATCTCCCTATTCCTTTGGCAGGATCCTTGCATGCTGGGACCAGCCTCTTCACCATCAGCTGATCTATATATTGGTATGTACATGCATTGATTTCTCTTATTTTATAACATCTCAATATTTTTCTAGGGCACAAATTTGCATGCAACTGCATGTATGCAAAGATCGGGGTTTGCTTTCCTATTTAATTAAGGAATAAGTCTATTAGTCATCTTCAATACACACATAAACAGGAAAATATCAGTTTGGGATATTACAGTGTCTTTGGACAACGCAAAAATTTACTGAAAAAAATTATAGTTAAACAGTTAAAAAAATTGCAAAAAAGAACCAAGGAAAGCAAATTTTCCTTGGGATCTTGGCTTTCCTTCTAGGCAACCAATATGATTTCCACTTTTATGCTAGACGTAACTTTAAGATTTGAAAGGAAAACTATTTCATGCAAGTTATAAATTTTACTAAAAATGCCTTGCAAAAATTGATTCTTTTTATGCCAAATCTTTTTTTAAATGGATGAAAAAATGCCAATGCTTACTAGATTCGATCTATTTAAAACTTGAAAACTAGATCTAAGTGCAAGATTTATATTTTGAGAGCATAGATCTAAGTAAACAAGTTGGATAACAAAGGGGGAAATTTGATTTTTAAAGGGAGAAAAGAAAGAGAAAGAGTATGTTGCCGCGAGGGGTTTCGGTTTGAAACAACTTTGAAGTGAGATGTCAGGGGACTATGTCTTTCATATTTGCTTTGAAATGGGGTAGAATCAAGCGAGATCCACACCGTTTTGAAGCTAGGAAACCTGAAACTCAACCAAAACTTAACACACCCGTGAGATCTTGAAAGCATATACAAAGAGAGGTTAATGACGCATGAAAATAAACTTATTAACATGCAATGTTCGACCTCTAAGCATACATGATAGTATATAAACTAAAATAAACTTACTTTTAATTTCTATTCCTACCTGTTCAGAGAAACCTTCATAGGCAAGATCTAAACAAGGAATAATGCATAAAAATTGGAAAAATACAGTTTTACCTCAATAATGCATTACAATCTCAATCTACACAAAAGAGCACACCACCACTAGTCTCCAAAGCTTTCTTTTATTCCAAACAAAATAGCAATAGCGTACAGATTACAACAACATGCGCTCTCTTACTCCAAACCCAACTAGTTTTTGAGAGAGGCAGAGGCTTTAGTTATAGCCAGATTGGCCAAGAGGGGCACATGCCTAACTGAGAGAGAGACTCCAGCTGATAGAGAGTTAAGCCGAGTCTGATCTAAAGATGAATTGAGTCTAACTGAACTGGAACTGAAAATATGAGTGACACATCTCTCAGTGGGCCAACCTAAACATCACTTAATTGCCAAAACAACCCACACGTATGGAGGAGAGAGAAAGAGGGCACAACCTCTCCTCCCGCGTGAGCCAGTTAACTCCCTCATTAATGCTAATTAGTGCCTTCAGTCAATGAATGGAAATGCCCAGTCTATCTGAAGCCAATGAGACTGATTTCAATCAATTTGGAGCAAATCCCACTGATTTAGGATTTTGGGAATATTCTCCATTTATTAATTATATTAATTTTTTAATTAATAAATTTGATTTTTTGGAGAGTTTTTACTTAAGTGATCAATTTATCACTTTAAACTTAGGAAAATTGGGTTTTGGGTTAAACGCAATGTTCCCCCAAGTTTTCGGGACGTGGGAGCGTGGGAGCGAGGAAACGCACATCGGGGACGTGTGGAGACCACCCCCAAATTTTAGCGAAATTCGGGGGGGTGGGGGGTGGGCGGGGGCGTCCAAGTCTTAATAAAAAATATTCTTATAAATTATTAAATCCCATCAGTAAAAGTTCAATGATTCATCCCATGTAAACTACTAAAAGGGGGGGGGGGAGCGTCTGGGAGCCCCCTTTCACTGGAGCGCGCTGCAAAATAGGGGACGCGCCCCCTTATGTGTTTTCGAGAGTTTCCTGATTTTAGGGACGCTGGGAAACGTTTCCCCAAGAGCCCCCGAGCCCCCGGGGTGCAGGGAGCGAGGTGGGCGCACCCCTGACCCTGGGGGGCGAATCCTCGTGTAACACTGGTTAAACAGGTGCTCTGAGTTAGAAAATGAGCACCCCCATGTCCAAAATTGATCCCTAACCACACTTTTATTACAACCACAATTTTCCCAATTAAACTATTAAAAACTAGCCTAAGTTTACGGGAAAATTTATTTTTACCAAAACTTAAAAATAAACCTAGGGGAACCTAGCACATGTCCATATGACTCAATATTAATGCCTAGCATGTTTATAAACATTGACACATAGACTCTAATAACCCCCTAGGCTTAAATACCAAGACGACCACCCCAACTTTGGAGGTATGAGTGAAAATTTCAGAAATTATTAGTCGTTTGTTCAACAACAAATAATCTCTAAAGGAAAAAAACACTATGGGCTAGTCGGATTGATAAATCAGTCTAGGAGACTGAGTCTTTTACATACACCACCATGCTAGAACATTTTATTACGACTCCCCCAAGGGGGTATGAATGTGGTACAAGAAAAATTTTAAAAAATTCCTAAAAGAAGGCTGAATGACTTCTGAACTCTGAATAACGAACAAGTGTTTGTTCTTATCACCCGGCTCACTTGATAATACCGACTAAGTATGGCTTAGTAGGTAACAGGAGGAACAAATAAAGAGCATTTATGAAAACCTTATATAAACCTAATCATTGGAGTAGGGAAAAATATGAATTATGAATGGAAAATAGAATAAATTGTGAAGTAAAGCTATAATGAAAACGAGAAACAAGTAATAAGTAAAAAGGAAACTCGGGAAGAGGGTATTGATAATAGATAGCTAAGCTAGATGCTAATTTTCCTCAGATACATTTATATATGTGATGTCATTTTGTATTGGTTATCCACTTTTGAGTCTTTGATTGGACAACTATGATGTTTCAGGATTCAGTATCGACTTTGATGTATCATTTTACATTTGTCATGACTGCATAATGATGATATATATCAATGCTTTCTCCATATTTATGTTCCAATGTGTTTATCTGATGGTATTGTTGCCTTGTATGTTTAAAATTCTGAAATAAAAATGAATGTATTTTGTATTTTTAATGTTTGCCGATTTTTCCCTATTTTTTCGCCGATGTTTCTGAGAAGTTGTATTTGGGACCCTTGCCAACTTTTTGCCGATGCCGACTTTTTCAACATTGATCCTTATCCCCATTCATGCTAGAGCGTTCACACAGCATAGCTCACCATGCCATCTCGTCCTTGAAACAACCATTGAAATAGCCAAATCGGTGTAGCAAGGTCATTATCTTCTGTTATGGGCTGATACTCATCAACATTTCAGGTAGCAACACTCCAACATCCATACTAAACTTCTGTTTAACTGCTGCATACAATTCTTCTGAAGGATGTAACCAGATCTTTGGTTTTATTGCTGCTCCAGTGCACAGACCTCCTAGAATTTGTTGCTGCAATAAGAAATCATGTCCATAACTACTCAAAGTACGCCCAGAATTACCCAGAATGTTATTTTGCCTAGGAGCAGAGGTCTGTTGCTGTTCATCGCTATCCTCATCCACAGAACAGCTCAGAATGCCTCTTTTATTCCCTCGCTCAGAACTCCTAGGTGAACACCCTATGCAAATAGGGGGGTAGCAGGCAGCAATAATGAGATAAAATATGGTAAGAACTCCGACTTGATGATAGCATGCTTATCAAAAATTCATTTGTGCAATGCAAAGTGAAAACTTGGTTGATGCAGTGGATGCTGGAGAAAGATCATTCAACTGAGTAAAAACTACTATAGACATGCAATGGCATCTTCTAACAAGCATGCTGCAAGGGCATGTGAGAGGCACTTTGGGTTAAGACAGTGATCTGTAAGCTGCATTGGATATCCCAATGGTTGTCTCACCAAAATAAATCTGCAACTACAATGACTACCATGAATGTAGGCTTGACTGTGTGACTATTTTTTTGTATTTTTAGTGATTTAACAGGAAATAAACACACCAAATGGATTCTTTAACTACTGTGACATGAAAATAGAACTACAGTAGCAAAGACACTTTGGAATGTAAAATTTACCCTGGGAAACTTGATCTGGAATATCCCAGCAATAAATGAAGGACTGTGCCTTTCGAAGTTTTGTCTTTTATATAATGGAGATTACAACAC
This sequence comes from Pseudotsuga menziesii, assembly GCA_001517045.1. Taxonomy (NCBI): domain Eukaryota; kingdom Viridiplantae; phylum Streptophyta; class Pinopsida; order Pinales; family Pinaceae; genus Pseudotsuga; species Pseudotsuga menziesii. The sequence goes on along the minus strand of LPNX011179825.1, from coordinate 369,295 downwards.
AAAACACAAAGCAGTCCAACCTTGCTGCAAAGCTGTTGTGAGACACAATGGTCTGCTATAGTCCTGTACAGGTTGCTTCTCTCTCCTCTGTTTGTATCTCCTCCACACTCACTGCACATACTATGGAATGGTGATGGCAACTAAAGAAAGTGAACCCTTTTTCTCCTCCTGCTAGGTTTTTGTCATTTGAGAGCTAAAATCAGGGTTAGGTTGACAGTTTCGGAACCCTCTTGGAATATATGCATTGCTTCTAGAAGTCTCTAGTAGATTCCCGTACAACACTATTTTCTCATGGGTGAATCATGGTTGTTGTTTGGACGTGGAAAGAAAAATTGTATTGTTACCATGCCAGGGTCATTACTTTTTTGTACAAGCTTCGTTTGATGAAAACAAAACACCAATAGAAAACTTCAACCCATAGAATGCAGTGAGGACCTCCAAGACACGTCCAAATACCCCAAAATTCCACTTCTTTGACTCCATACTGGAGGATTTTCGGCTTTGGTCTATCAGTGTGGTTTTTAGGATTTGGCACAAACCAACCCTTCTAGGTCCCAAATTCTATCTTCCCCATTCTAAATCATCAGTAAATTCATATGGTAACAATGCAGATAAATTTTGGATCCAACAGGATTGTCAGAAATATTATTTCTATCCTGATTCGAAGGTTATAAAATAATATTGTACTTAGAACAATTAAGGTAGAAAATGGAAGATTGCAGTAGTTCACAGAATAGATCACTCCTCACTTCAGCAAAGATGTGAGGTAAAGGTAAGGAGCTGGAGGACAGAATATGTGAAATATACATCTGTCATCTATAACAAAGTCAAAGTGTAAATACAAATGCTACAGTTCCCAACTAAAAAAGGTATAAGAGCCACTTTGCAGCTCTTGGAGCTTAAGTTGTTTCCTATGTTGCACAAAACTCCTAAAATGCCCATGTACTGGTATCAGAAACTTGGAAACTTCTTGGAAACTTCTCGGGAACCTCCAAGAGCCCATGAGTGGCTTGGGACCCATAGGAAATCTAAAAAAAACCTAGTTTATGGAAAATGAAAACAAATTAACCTCTAAGTTGTTTCTAAACGTACCTATAAATTAATCTCTCATTCTTATTTTATTGTGAGAAAATGTGTTATTAAAAATACTACATATATAAATATATATACTTTTTTTTCCTTGACGTACCTATTTTGGGGGAGTCATGTTTCCAAGCGTTCCCATTTTCGAAACTTGTACATGTTTCCACTTTTCATGCAACTTAGGTTGTTTCAGGAAGTTTTTGAACAACTTAAATATTTGGCTCCTAGGAAACCTGTCAGCCGGATTTTAATCATTTTACCTATCTGGTTAGAAAAGAAATACAGAGGACAACACGTTACACAACATGGGGAAAGACTGTTAGATTTTTAACTTAGCAGTATAGTTTTCATCTCTTTCAACTTTATTTCAATATTCACTTCATCCCACAATTATAGCTTTATTCATTTGCAGTAGAAATAAAAGCAAGGATCACTGAAAGATAACCATGCACAAGAGACAAATTTTATCCTGTGAAGCCCAAACAGGAGAAAGCCCAACAAACTTTTCTCAGAAGAAAATCAATCCAATACAAGAACAATTCCAATCATGAAGATTAAGCCCTAGCGCAAGAATGTGCTCTCCTTCCACAAGAAACGCTAATAAGGGTAGTGAGTCTTCATTAAAACAAGAGAACCTCAAGTATTGCTCCTTTTGATCTTGGACAACCCAGTGAGATGATGCGCACTTGTGAGAGAGAGAAGTGTGTTGTGAATGTGTCGAATCAAGTGTGAGAACACTTCCATTTATATTCTTGAGTCGACTAGAAATTCCCACAATTAGGTCGGCTTGTACTTTTACTTTATTTATCATCAACGGCGACTTGTCATTTTTGTCTTCTAGGGTCAATTTACCCCTTTTAGTGGGTTAGTTGTGTTCTTTCTTGTCTTCCACTTTCTTCGGGACTTCTTCAATGGATTGTCTTAACTTCATGGACATTTCTTCATCATGGAAAAGTTCTCCACGTTGATGTCTCATCACATTCGGTCATATTCTTCCCCAAGGGCTCTAATGTTGATTTGACCATACTCTAAGGAGTCCCAAACACTTCTTAGAGCCAATTGTCAACTTCAACATTAGATTAGACTTTGTCTAATATACAAGGAGATAAGATCTCCTTGTAACATAGACAAGTCATCTCACTCTATTAAGAATAGATCACTCCTTCTACGGAGCACTCCCACATAGCGAGTACGCAATGTAACCACTACCCTACTACCACTCCAATCAACACATGAATGGACTAGGCTAAGCCTCTGATCCCTCTACACATATAGTCAACACATGACTAATCAGGGCTACGACAGGGCCATTCTCTCCATGGGTCGCGAACCTCTAAGAGAATGATCTGCAGAATGTTTGCCCGATGTTGGAACCATAAGAACATCAACACCCCCTCTCAGCGAGGGAGATATTCTGCGTCACGCTAAGCCACTAACTTGGTGAGAATGTCCTTTAGTACTGCATTTGCGTCAACCTCTGGTACTACGATCTGTATTGCTCATCATAACCATTCATTTCACATGAATTTTTGTCTACTCATCTAGATCATTCATCTCACATGAATACCTATCTGCTCATATCCACAATGTTCCATATCCATCAACGCTCCCTTTAACTCTAAGAGGTATTCTCCATCATGCCAAGCTTGTCCCTAAAGTATACAAACTTTGCCTTGGACAGAGGCTTGGGGAGAATATCGCCTCTACACGTCCATGGATATGTATTGGAGCTTCACTGCTCCCTTTTTACATCATATCTCGGACGAAGTGGTATTTGATCTTATTATGCTTTGTGTTGTCGCCTCTTACGCACTTGGGCTTAATGCAGCAGAAATATTCAAATTGCTAGGTGCGTCCTTGGGGGAAAGTCTCGAGTCATGTACTGTCACTTGATTCTGACTCCTCCATTTAGGATTAACTCCTATCAAAGCCAAGTGGGGTAGTTGAAACAATAAAAAGTTGTTTCTTACAAAACTAACCAGCATAGATACGCCAAGTAATCCATGAATGGACAAATAATAGAATTTATAATTGATAAGATAGGTTTTACAATTACATTGCCTTGGCCTTTGTAAGCCATTTTGAACATTTTCGATATAAGTCATGTCTTTTGACTTTCCATAATTATTCAATTAATTATTAATATTCATTTAATTAATATTGATAGTTATTATTATTACTTTATGTTATGTTATAATAATTTTTTTTATATAACAATGCCTTCTTCTTAAAGGGAGCTTTGTCCTCAAAGCTTATTGAGGATAAAGCTTACGTCTGCTTTCTTGCTTGTAATGTCATCTCTTGGTCTTTTCATTTAGTACTTGCGACACTTGACGAAATGAGATGATACAAGTTATGAATTCAAAAGAAAAAATGTCGCATTGTCTGTGATGTGGTCCGTGTAATGCTCTGTTTTTTATAAATAGGGAATTGACTGAGGGCCTTCAATACCGGGAGCATATGAGGACAATTCTTCAATCATCAGTATAATAAATAGGGCCATCAGAGTGATTATCATAAAGCATGCAGAGCATGCAGGCCTTATTTCTTCAGTCTTAAAAGTCAACGAGAAATTAGAATTGCATGCATGCAAAAGTAAAGCGCAAACGCTAAAAGTGACATGCAAACTCTAAAAGTACATGCTAAGCTATTTAAGAAGGGTTATTGGACCAAAGAAGATATCTATTGTTATTGTTGATTGATTTTGGAGTTTCGATCAGCAAAACAGTGTGCAGCCGCGATAGTCGGGGTTGGAGACGGTGTCTTCAGCTAGCGAGGGTTCGGCAGTGAGATATCTGCCCTAGTCTCTTGTTGGGATAGATCATCCAGGTTTATCCATTGCATCCATCATATACTATAATATTTGGAGATCCAACACATTCCGAAGGGTTATAATCAGATCCACGTTTTACAGCCAGAAGTAGCAGGGAAAACACAGAAGGATTCGCTGGGACCACAAAACCTAGTCTTTCCTCCGCATGTTAGCTTCCTCTTTCTCAGCAGGCTTATCCTACGATATGCAGTGATTATCAGCCATCAGTTTGCTCACCTGGAGCAGCTATCATCCAAACAGATCAGTTGGGGGCGTGAGCAACAAAACCGCCAATCAATTCGCTAGGGCACTTAGAGGTAGCCAAACCTTCGCATGTGCTAGTCCATCTCTCCGGCATCAATAGACAGACAAGCTTAGAAAGTTTCAACCCGAATGGACCTCTCCTCCTACAAAAACGTCACCTTCAATCTGGAGGGTGTTTACGGTACTGCGGGGTGGTAACATCGGAGGAAAAGAGCATTATTAGACCACCCATCCAGATCCTTATGCATGCAATGATCTCTGGAGTCATTATCAGCCGGAATATCAGTGGTAAGTGTTAATTTCTCTCTGCAAAACCCTAACCCTAATTGAGCTATATTGTAGGGCATTTTCGCATGGCGAGTTTGTATGCACAGCTATTTTGCAACTCTGTATGAGATTGAGTGTGCGAGTCAGCACTATCATAGAACATTAGAGAATATCAGTGTTTGGGATATTACAGTGGTATTAGACATGATCCTTGCCAGCTGTGGACACATAGCAATTGAATAAAAGTGCATGTTGATGCATGCTTGTACATGCAAATGCATGTCAGTGATGTTGGTGAAGTGTATGTCAGAAAAAAGGTTTTGTTTTTCCAACTTGTGAGAACATGAAGACAATGAGAAGGATCTTGACTGGAAATTTGCAGAGGTTAGCAACACTGCAACACTTGCCTCAATATTGGAAATATCTAGCCTTGGGTGATGAGGTATGTGCAGCATTGTCCTTTCAAGATTATTACACCACCAAGTTCAGGAGCCAGCCCAAGGATTTGGATGAGGATCTCCTTAAAGGCATAGTTGGGGGAGTGAAGAAAGATGAGCATGAAGTACAGGTTGTTGGTGAGCTTCATTTGGAGTTGACAGTACATGATGAGGATGTGCATGAGGAGATCGCATTAGAGCCATCATGCAAGTCTAGCAACACAAGCACATTCGCTAGTCAAATTGTGGACAAACCGTGTGATGAGTTGGAGTCGGTACACTCTTCATCACCTACAGTAGGAGTCCAGACAGTTATGACAGGCAAAATACATGAGGTGCAAGGCAATGAGAACATCAGTCGAGACAGTGAGTAGTCACACAAGGAGGTTAGGGAGAGTTTATACATGCATGAGATAGATCTTGTAGATGATAGTCACCGAAAGAAGATTGAACGTGTTAAAGAAAGCATTCTAGCGATGAAAGAGAGGACCAAGATATTCTGAGACACCATAGTACAACGAGATATTGAGCATACAGTTCTTCGAGTTGTATGTATCGAGTCAGCAGTCAGGCTTTCTAGTATTGAAGAGCAGTTGGATTACTTGATGGGGCAGCAGAAGAAACATACTATTGCATTTCAAAGCAGTCCTCTTCAAGAGTACACAGACAAGGCTTGCAGTAGCTTGAGTCCACATTTGCATAATGGCGGATGGTTTTTACAGGTTGGCCAGGATCGAGAAATTGGGCAGCAGTATATGAGCATTCCAATTGAAATTAGAAGGGCAGAATGTCAGCTTGGTAGGATTATTCCTTGTGATGGTGCTTATGGACAAGGTGCTTTTTGGGGGTCTGATGAGATTAAGGGGTGGTGTCCTATTAAGCGGGCGATTCTTGGGAAGCCATTCCTAGCCAGGGGTATAGTCCCATAACAACCTTGGGATATTTGGGATGAAAGATGCACAAGTTTGCATTGGGATCCAAGTGGGAGACCTTATGAGGGATGGATGCAATGTTTACAGATGGGGTTACTTAGGAGTCTACAAGATGCTCTTTGTGTTGATACTACGCACGGTAGCGGTGGATGCATTTTGACCTCTACAATTCTCAGATTGATTTGGGACCCTGGGATTACAGTGACTGGCAGTTTAGTGATTGCTATAAGATGCTTTCAAGAGGTCTCTGGTGATGGTACCGTGCAGTGCAGTGCTTTGAGCAGAAGGCACTATAGATCTCCTAGGATAATTTGCACGGGGGCTTCACTTGTTTACCGATATCCTATCACGTTGGTTCATATTGTGGGTTTTAAAATTATAAAAAATCAAACCAATATATTGCAGGTATTCAGGGGATGAGGGGTTTAAGGCGGGGGTGGGTAGGGTGGTTTACAAGGATTGAGGTATAAAAAGGGGTGGGGAGGAGGTTTTAAGTATTGGGAGGGGGTTTCAACAAAAAGAGTTTGGGTCAATATCTCTCAAAATTAAGGGTATTCTTTAATATCCCACGATTGCACGTGCTATGTGAGAGGTTCACTAAGAGAAGTCCTCGTGATAATTTGGGACCCTAGGATCATACCAAGACTCAGTTGGTTCAGTTTGACTAATTTTGGAGTTGCATGGCATTGCTTGAGGACAAGCAATCTTTGGTGAGGGAGGACTGTAATGTTCCGTTTTTGATAAATAGGGAATTGACCGAGGGCCTTCAATACTGGGAGCATATGAGGACAATTCTTCAGTCATTAGTATAGTAAAGAGGGCCATTAGAGTGATTATCATAAAGCATGCGGAGCATGCAGGCCTGCTTTCTTCAGTCTTAAAAGTCAACGAGAAATTAGAATTGCATGCATGCAAAAGTAAAGCGCAAATTCTAAAAGTGACATGCAAACCCTAAAAGTACATGCAAAGCTATTTAAGAAGGGTTATTGGACCAAAGAAGATATCTATTGTTATTGTTGATTGATTTTGGAGTTTTGGAGTTTTGAGCAGCAGCACAGCGTGCAGCCGCGATAGTTGGGGTTGGAGACGATGTCTTCAGCTAGCGAGGGTTCGACAATGAGATATCTTCCCTAGTCTCTTCTTATTGGGATAGATCATGCAGGTTTATCCATTGCATCCATCATATACTACAATATTCGGAGATCCAACACATTCCGAAGGGTTATTAGCAAATCCACGTTTTGCAACCGGAAGTAGCAGGGAAAACTAAGAAGGATTCGCTGGGACCACAAAACCTAGTCTTTCCTCCGCATGTCAGCTTCCTCTTTCTCAGCAGGCCTATCCTACGGTATACAATGATTATAATCCATCAGTTTGCTCACCTGGAGCAGCTATCAACCAAACAGATCAGTTGGGGGCGTGAGCAGCAAAACTGCCAATCAATTCGCTAGGGCACTTAGAGGCATCCAAACCTCCGCATATGCCAGTCCATCTCTTCGACATCAGCAGACGGACAAGCTCAGAAAGTTTCAACCCAAACAGACCTCTCCTCCTACAAAAACGTCACCTTCGGTTTGGAGGGTGTTTACCGTACTGCGAGGCGATAACATCGAAGGAAAAGAGCATTATTAGACCACCTATTCGAATCCTTATGCATGCAGCGATCTCTGGAGTCATTATCAGCCGGAATATTAGTGGTAAGTGTTAATTTCTCTCTGCAAAACCCTAACCCTAATTCAGCTATATTTTAGGGCATTTTTGCATGGCGAGTTTGCATGCACAGTTATTTGGCAACTAGGTATGAGATTGAGTGTGCGAGTCAGCACTATCATAGAACATTATACAATATCAGTATTTGGGATATTACAGTCCATCCCAAATCTATCTTCATCGGAGATGATTGTTTATCGCCTTGTTGAATAAGTCTTCTCATTTTATACTTAGGTGCAGATTTTGTGTTCTTTCGCTTTTGAAATTATAACTCCTCTGTTTATGCTCATTTTGACCCTGTCGTGGGTCAAAATGTTTTTTGTATTTTGGTTGTTGATAAGGAGTTCTTGTTTGTTTTTATGTTGGATTGTCTTGCTTTTGAAATGTGACGAGGACCTCCCTTTGTATTTGTTTCTTCTTTCTCAACTTGAATTTGTTTTCCAGAGAGTCTGGATGCTTTCTTTTGGATTTGAACTAATTTGTTCTCTAATGGATTATTATTATTCTAAATCTTGTCGAACCTTTTGTCTTGCGACTGTTTGTCCTCTTTTAACTTCTTGATTTGTTTCTCTAGTTCTTGATTAAAATTTCTCAAATGATGGTTTTCTTCTTGTTGTTTTAGTATTCTTCCTTCGAGGTCTTCATTGGAAAGTTCCATCTTTCGACTACTTTTTAGTTTCTTGATTTTTGTAAGTAATGTCTTGTTATGAATTCTTAGTCGAAATAGTTCTTCGGTATTGCTTGCTAATTTTCCATTGATTTTCGCAATTTCTAACTTGTGCTTCATTTCTGTGTCGTCTTACTTTTGTTAGAGTTCTTCCTTCTGTTGTTGATGTCAACATATCTCTGATTCTTGACTTTTTAGCTTTCTCTGGATTTGCGCCAATTCATCATCTTTTTCCATTATGAGCTTGTTTAAACGCTTTGTCTTCTTTAAATCGTTATCACTTCTATACGGTGGTTCTTCGTTATCTTCGAACTTTTGATTTTGTCTTTAAGGTCTTGGTTGTGATTTTTTAATCGAGATGTTTCTTCATTCTTAGCTGATAACATTTTCTTGATATCTTCATTAGCTTTTCCCAGTTTTTTATTTTGATCTTTTGAGAGATGATTCTCTTGTTCTATCAACTTATGAGAATGATGTGCTTGTTCATCTCAAATTGTAGATTTGTATTGCTTTCCTTGTAGTAGAGTAATTCACTATCCAACTTCTGTGATTTCATATGTGAGTTACCTTGAATCGTCTTTCATAATACATAATTTACCACATATTGGACAGGAGCGATTGCCATTCTTAAAAAATGTTGGATATTGGAATTCCATTTCGCAACAAGGACACTCAGTTCAAAATTTGGATTTATATATGGAATCCATAATTTCTTCAACAGTTTTGCAATTGGCTTCAATGACTTTTCAATATCTTCCGAGACTTGATTTCTGCCCTTTTTAATATCTTCTTGGTCTTCTTTCTTTGTCTTGGCTCTTTTTTTTGTATTAAATAATAATTGTAATGACTATTAATTATTATTATTATTATTGTTGAAAATAATAATAATTTTTTTTCTAATGGAAAGCGATTGTAACTATAAATAATAACTATTATTATTAATATAATAATAATATTATTATATAGATTTTTTTGTGAAGTGGATTATTTTTAAGGTTTACAAGGATGCAACGGGGAGGGAAGGAGCAGGCCCGTTAGTGGGAGGATGGACAATGCGTAGCGGGGATGGGGGAAGAGTGGAGATGATATGGGTGTTGGCAAGACAAATGCGTGGAACTATGGTGGGAGAATGGAGCAGTAAGGGCATGAGGGTGTGGTGAAGTGGTTGAAGGGGGCACATAGGTGAGAGGCGGAAAGGCTACAAGGGGGCTGCGAGAGAAGCAGTATGTGGAGGGGAGTGGATGGAGGAATGAGTGTGGAGGGGACACAGAGTCGAGGTAGTGATGGGAATGAACGTGGAGGAGAAACGAGGAGATGGGAGGAGATGGCAGGGACGCGAGGAAGAGTGGAGCAGAATGAATGGAGGAAGGGCGTGGAATGTCGCACGAAGTGGATGACAGGGCAAGAAGGAGAAGGGAGAAAGGCATTGACTAGCAGTGTAGCGCAGGGGTTGGTTAGCAACGTAGGTGGAGGGTATGCGGCAGGTGATTGGAGCAGACGGGGTTCACGGTAGAAGGGAAGATCGTCGGTGGTGTAGAAGGGTACATTTTAGAATTTGGAAAGCACGAGTTCGCAGAAGATGGAGGACGGTGGATTGGATGGCAGGGCAAAGAAGGGGTGGCTACGGGGGAACATTAACGCGGGGATGTGAAGTGTGGAATGTTGGCTTGTTGCTGCAATGGAATGTTTCTTCACTTCAAAATTTGCAGCTAAAAGATATCAACAATAATTTCAAATTTAAAGTGTGGCCAAAAGCCTCAACGTAGTCAAAGACCTATTTCCTGAGAAACCCGGAAAAGATGGCCAAAGGCCAAGATTAGCGGAGTGCCCAAGAGGGGGCTCTGATACCAATGAAACAGTAAAAACATTGTTTCTTACAAAAATAACCAGCATAGATACGCCAAATAATCCATGAATGGATAAATAATAGAATTTATAAATGATAATATATGTTTTACAATTACATTGCCTTGGGCTTTATAAGCCATTTCGGACCTTTTCGATATAAGTCATGTATTTTGACTTTTTATAATTATTCAATTAATTATTTCTTTTTTAATAATTATTAACTATTAATATTAATATAATTAATATTGATATTTATTATTATTACTTTATGTTATGTTATAATAATTTTTTTATATAACAGTAGTCCCTACAGAAAGAGTTTCTAAGGCTCTTATATATTTTAAGTGTTAGATGGGATTGTTTTTTAGGAATTTTAAAGATGAGTAAATTGCTAACAAGACACTTAGCAAATAGAAAAATTAGAGAACTTAATTCAATAGCATAACAAGATATATCAATAATCATAATATGATTGAAAGTAAATACAATTGCAAAAATTAAACCAATGCCTTCATGGAGTCAGAATAATAAATGCTGCTGAAAATGGGAAAATGTTTTGTTGTGTACTTGGTTAATTTTAATTATTAAAATGATGAGTAATTAAAGGGGAAAGGAGATTCCTGATATACAGAATGGTATAGGGAATATGTTTGGATTTTGAGAAAAGTGGCTCCGCACGGGAAAATGTGGGTTAGATGGAGCTATGGGGGGGTGTTCAACACTACACCAACAATGATGTAGCCTAATGGAACCCCAGAGTCACTTTCTAGTTGTTCTTGCTTTCCTTGAATAATTTGCCCACTATTCACCAAACTCGTTTACGTTGAATTTTTGTAATGTTTAGGGTTGTTAATTTTATTAAAATGAGTTGATTAATTAAATGTGAGGAATTAATTAATGCACACTCCCACTTTTGGATATTTCCAAGATTAGGAAAGCCTGCGAGGGGTAGAGCATACATAGAGGCGGCAAATGTTTGTTCCAATTTGTAAAGCAAAGTACAAACTAAAACTACTTGTTGAAGGAATACAACCCATCAAGATGGATTGTGTGCTTGTGTTCAAAGAAAATTGTGATCCTAATTACTACAACAATAAAAAGTCGGGTTAGTATTTGATTACTCTGAATGAAATTAAAACTTGAACCAAACTTGTATGATCAAAAAATATTACAATAAGTAAAATCTAGTCTAAAAATCAAAGTGTGGGAGCCGTAATCCCACTTGCTCTTTTATTAAAGATTATTACAAGATCAAAATTGATTGTAATCCTTTGAAAAGTAGGATCACTAAGTTTACAATTTGATAGAAAAAAATGATTAGAAGAAGGGAGAAACGTTTGGGATGCTTCGAATGGATAAGAAGTTCAAAATTTTCTAGAGTCTCCTCTGATCTATTCGTCAATGCTGCAAAAACAACGATCTATTAATGATGAAATATTCCCAAAGACACTTTTAAAGAAACCAAGTTAAACTAAGTTAGACTAAGTTAAACTATGATAAAAACGAGTAAAAGAACCAAGGAAAACAAACTTTCATTGGGATCTTGGCTTGCCTGTTGGGGTAGCCAATTGAAGCACTTTAAATTTTGCTATATAGTCAATTAAAAATCAGCATACTAACTTATTTAAATCTTTAAAATTCACTATTAGATGACTTGAAAAATGAGAAGTTGGTTATGTTAGATCCTAAAAAATATGCTTTAAAACCAAGATCTAAACATATATATCGGATCTAAAATAAGATTTAACTTTAAAAAGTAAAGAGGGATCTGAAATTAAAAGGACTATTAGCCAAGAAATTTTAAGTTTTTTAAATATAGAAGGAGCGAGAACCAGCTCTAGTTTTGAAAGAGAAGAAGACCGGATGTGCCTGCAACCTAATGAAGTTAAACGAAATGAAACAAGAAAAACTGAAGATGGATGAAGAAGCAACTAAGCTTGACTTCCTCCTTCAGTCACCTATCCTGCACTGTCACAAACACTTGCCAAAAGATATTAAATCCAAAATGCATAATTAACAGAGATTAGAAGGGCATTAGTACAATTGAATACACCTGTTTCTTCGCTATCTCTAATTAATCTAGCAATAATAAGCAAATCAAAGACAATGAATGCTTATTCTATGTGTTTTGGAATAACCCTCTAAGATGGATAAACCAACAATTATTGCAAAGTAATTAATGACTAGCTGGGTATCACCTCAAAATATCGACCAAAAATACATTCAAAGGGGGTGGTTGCACAACATCTGGCTTCCAAATCCTTCAAACATATTTCATTAACATGTGATCAAATGATCAAGAAAAGTTACAAGAACATAGGTTCGATGCTTCATGCTCAAATGAGTGAAGAGACCTTGCTTAAATAGGAAAAGATAGCCAGAGAGGGGGGGGGGGGTGTACTTGCTTCCTTGGCATGGCCTGGAACTGAGTTGGAATGAGTTGTTTGAGGATTGTACAATGGAAACATCTCGCAGCAAAAGCGCCACTTGCTAAAACTCATGCCATCTCATAATGGATACATCCACTTTTTGGAGAATGTGCCCCACTTAGAGAGATGTGCCCTCTCTTTGGATGAGGAGACTTTCACTTCCCATTACTTGCCTAGAAAAACACTCAAATGTGTTTTAGAAACGTTTTAAGAGTTGCCACTTTACTTCGCCAAATCAAAAAAATTCACTTTCGCCATGTTTCTATGTTTTTATAAGTTGTCGAATTTTTCCCTTTATCCATTTTTTTGGTATTTTTTACCATTTTCGAGTAATATTTAATTTTGGAGATAAATAATTACTCGAAAACTTAGGAAAGTGGGTTAAGGGGTTAAGTGGGTGCTCTTAGTTAGAAAAGGAGCATCCCCATGGCAACTTTTGCCCCTAGACCACACTTTTATGCCTTAGAGAAAATTTACAGTTAACTTATTAAAAATAAGCCTGGAAAAACGGAAAAAATGTTTTTTTTCCAGAAATTAAAAAAAAACTATGGAGGACTTAGTACATGTTCATATGACTCAAAAACAATGATTAGCATGGTAATATACATTAACGCATAGGTTTTAATAACCTCCTAAGGCCTGACCACCAAGAAACTTACTCTAGCTTTGGAGGAGTGGTGAAAAACTCAAAAATTATAAGTCATTAAAAAAGGACATATAATTCTCAAGTCAAAAACACCATAGAGTAAAGTATTGATGACTAAGTCCTAGGAAATCCAAACCGTTTACATAATTTCATCATGCTAAGTCATTTATTACAATTTCCCCACAGGGTATGAACATGTAAAAAATAAAAAAAGGGGCCACTGATTGGCCTTATGGATCTCAAAACATGTGTGATGAACAATTGATTTGGTAAAGTCTCTAACTACTCACAAATCACTGGAAATCCACCTAAGTGCAACTCAATGGATAACACTTTGACCTGTCATGTGATAGTCATGGAAAACTGTCATAGTATATCATAGTTGTCTTTAGCTCCTGATCAAATGATCCTGCAAGAAGCTTCCAAAGCCACACTAGTTCGTGACTTGCAACACTAGTTGCATAATACATTGCTTCTGCTGTACTAAGTGTGACAAATTTGTTTCCTGCTAAATCAAGATATCATGGCTGATCTCAAGCTGAAGCAACACCTTGTGGTGCTCTTTTCTATATGTTGCACTCCTTGTCCAATTAGAATCTGCATAACTCTTGCAACTTTACTTCATCTCTTAAGACATATCTCAAGTCATATCCAATTGTACCACATAGGTAACTCAACACATGCTTTGTTGCAACTCAATATACATGCCTTGGCTCAATCATACATTAGCTCAGGGTGTTCACTGCAAAGAAAACATCTGGTCTAGTGTTAACTAGGTATGCAAGGATCCAATCATGTGTTTGTACATCGTGGAATCCACCAAATTCCAATCTGAATCGGAATCTCTTAGATTCTTTAGATCTATCTCCATAGGCATAGCCATAGACTTGTATTCCATCATCCTGAATCTTTTAGGATCTCACCTGTGCACTCCCTCTATCTAAGAAAGATCTCATCTAGTCTCTGCCGCACTTCTAATCTCAAGAAGTAATGCATCAAGCTGAGACCCTTCATCTTGAACTCTGAGGCCAACTTCCTCTTGAGTTCGACACTGAACTTCATTATTCTTGCAATGGAACATCACCAATCATACAACCTTGTAGTAAAGGTGGAAATCCATATCATTCATCAAGTACATGTATGTCCTGACATATCACATCCTAGGTGCCTGCTTAAGTGCACGCTGTGTTGGAGCATACTACTCCCTTTGCATCTGAGTATCTTTCTCCCTTCGAGTATCATTAACAAGCTACTTAATCTGTGTTGGAGCATACTACTCCCTCTACTTTGAGTTTCTTGCTCCCTCTACATTTGGACACTTTGCATTCTCTGCATCTAAGTATCCTACACTAAAGCAACCTGTTTCCTTCTGCACATGTTGATCTTGTGTATTCGTCTGTGTCATCTCTATCAAGTGGGTTTGCTAAGACAACCCTCCTTCCCTTTCAAGGACACTGAATACTATCCATGACTCCCTTTGAATCTGCAAACTAACTGTCCTTCATGAGTCATCTCTAATGCTGATCAAAATTGCATGTTTGATCTTGTAGATCTACTTGGAAGTCATCATTGGCTTCCCTTAAGGTCTCGGCACTATCTCTCACACATCGTTCTTCAAGATGGACTGATCATGATATATTTCCAAACCTGCTGACCTGCTGCCTCCTTGTCACTTGAAGGTTTGGAATAAATGATGTGACCCATCAATGCTTTACAACATGAGAACCTCTGAGGGATTTTGTTCTCTCTCTAAAAGTATAACTTGGAGTTGCATGCCTTCTTGCATCTTGCAACGATCACGAGACCATCATGTCCTCCTGATCACTACATCATCTCTCGGTAAATCCATTGGTTTTGTTGGATCTTCCTAATAGTTAGAAGGATGATCATTGTACTAGAGGGACACTCATCCTTCGGAGATTTCTGCTTGGGCCAATTTCCCAACACCATATACTCAAGATAATAGGAGATTGATGTCCATTTACTAGACCATTCACCTCTAGTCATATGATTAAGGCCTCGAGGATGAATATCTACCCAGGTAGATCTTAATCACGGATCTTTGACTTATTCTCCTTCGAAACATGGTTGTATGCTAATCAACCAAGGATTCTCTCTGCTTCACTTCTGCAAATGATTCCTCATTAATCTTGTCTCCGTAAGGACACTTGATCTGAGCACAATTGTCGTATTGGATGCATCTTCTCATAAGAACATGGGTAGGTCTGATCACGGTTCATCGCCTCCATATTCTTCACAATGGACCTATTCAGGATCGAAATGTCCACATGGGTTAATCAAACAGTTATGCTATTCATTAATAAAACAACAATTCAAATCAAGCAGATGAAACTTATCATACAAGGTATAAAATACTTATCTTTGTTTCTTTTATTGGCAACCTCTTGATTTCTTCCTTCTTGCAGAAATAACTGGAGTTTGTAGGAGGGGCCTCTACTTCATTATCTGATCTGGCAACCTTGATCTTCTTCTTTTGAACTTCTGTAACTTGTTGAAGTCTTCATCATTTATCTTTATGAGGTAGATCACCAATGATAGTCACTTAGTACAGGACATCATCCAGGATGATATTGTCATTGGTGTATATGTATTTTAATTTTTTAGTGAACTAGAAGAAATACTCTTTTTGGAGATCATCTGCAATCTCCTCAAGCTTATCTTCTTTTGCCTTCTTCGGAGGAGGCTCATCAACACTAGTTGTTGATGCATGCTACTTTCTTTTCCTTTTCTCTTGGGTACATTGATAAGGACGGTGACCAAACTTTTGACAGTTATAACACCTTATCTTTGAAAGATCCTTCTTCTTCCCTTTAGCTAGAGTTGGTCCTTCACTTGTGTTCTTCTTCCTCTTCCTCTACTTGCATGAGCTGCAAGAGCTTTATTTTCTTCTTCTTGAGGTTTTTGTGAGTTATTCTTTGATAATACTCTGGCCTCTTCTTGAACACAATCAACACATAGTCGATCAAATTTGGGTAACTCCTCTCTTCCACAAACACTCTGAATAAAAGATTCCCATGAGGAAGGATGTCCATTAAGAGTTACCATAACAAGTTTTCCATCCTCAATAAGGTCTCCAATTGCTTTAATTTGATCTCTCAATTGGGAGACCTTCATAAGGTAAGTAGCCACTGAATCTGAGTAGGTCATCTTCATGTAACGGAGTTGATTTCTTAGGGATAGGCTTCTACTGGTAGTTTTGCTTTCTAACAATCCTACTAAGGCATCATACATTGCTTTAGCAGTCTTCAACTCAGAAATGTGAGGAATCATGTGGTCTTTTACAGAATCTATTAATATCCTCTTTTCCTTTGCTTCATTCTTCTTGTATTTGGCTTTCCCTTCATCATCTTCTGGTTCTAAGAGATCCTTCTTTACGTAATCTTGGATTTCATTTTCGTCCAAGACAAAGAGTATCTTGTCTTCCAGGATCTAAATTTTGAAGCACCATCCAATTTTTCTTCCACTCTAAAGATGGACACCATTTTGAAATTCTGATCCCAAAACCCTAGAAGGAGGTAGGTCGAAATTGAATTTTTTCGAAAGTGAAATATGATTCCACAGATAGATGCACCCTCCTAGGGTGAGTTCCAAAATGCTAAGGTCGAATCCAATCTATGGTCGGAAAGGCATAAAACTGGAATCCCTAGTTCTTGACCTCGATAGAGACTAGGTCAAAATTGAAAATTCACAAAACTAAAATATGCTTCCATAGATAGGTGCGCTCTCCTAGGGCGAGTTCCACTGTGCTATTTTCAAGTCCAAATTGTGGAGAGAAGTATCCAAACTTGGAATCCGTAGTTTCTAGATTGGGACACAAACGATCTCTGGCAATGGCATCTATTATTCATAACTGCTGTTAGCACTATTTTTGGTTAATAGTTGGAAAAAGGGGGCAAACCTTAGGAGAAATAAGGTGGGAGCTGAAGTCTCATAATATGACCAAAAGGTATATCAAAGAGGCTTGAAAATAATGAAAAGGGGGTTATTTCTGAGCCTAAGGGTCTTACATATTGAAAAATCATGGTTATCTTATGGCAAGTTTTAAAGGTGTAGCTCTGCAGTTAGGAAGATCTACGGTTGTAGATAAATCCACGGGATAAAGTTGCATGAGGAAATAAATTTTGGTCGCCAACGGAATGGGTTAAAGAGCAGTAAAGATCGACAGTCAGATGGAAAAGGGGTATGCAGATCTACGGTCAGAGAGGATTCCACCGATGGAACTTGCGCGGAGGAATGAACTTTTGCAATCAGTGGAAAAAGTTACATCCCACATAAATCAATGACGAAGATCAAGATATTAAAATGATCAACGGTCCATAGGTATTCTGCTGGATGAACATGCGCGGGGAAAATAACTTTGGAAATCAGTGGAAAGTGGTATAATTTGCATTTATCGATGGTTGAGATCAATGTTTTAATACTCGGACTTGGACTCGGAATCGGTCAAGGGTCAACTCGGATTCGAACTCGGAATCGGTCATGAATCGGTAATGACCCGGTCGATTTGAATTTAATGACTTGGATTACTCAAAAAATACATAAAATTTTAAATTTTAAAGAAAAACAATATTTTAAAGATTTTAATCCATTCTTGCAAAGCATTAAAGACAAAATATCCAACGTCTACTCATGCATATACCATGTAAGTGTGAATATATCAAAATGGCATCAAGTGTACTGTGCAATACAGATCTAGAACAAAAAACATAATCAATGAGGCCTAAATGGCTTGGAGAGTCCAAAACACAACATGCTATGATGCCACTACATCATATGCCAATGATCATACATCTCTTTTTGTTTAGCCTTCTCCTCTTCAAATTCATCAAACTGTTGTTGCAACTCCAACCTAATTTCTCCAATAAACTCTAAATCAGCTTCCCATGGGGCGATATTTCCTCTAACAGCAGCCAACTGATGTTTAAATCTATTAATGTCCCCTCCTTTAATCCATGTCTTGCAACACTTGC
Organism: Pseudotsuga menziesii; assembly: GCA_001517045.1. Taxonomy (NCBI): domain Eukaryota; kingdom Viridiplantae; phylum Streptophyta; class Pinopsida; order Pinales; family Pinaceae; genus Pseudotsuga; species Pseudotsuga menziesii. The sequence goes on along the minus strand of LPNX011179825.1, from coordinate 351,209 downwards.
AATACATTTTCCCTTCAATGACATCAGCATGGATCCATGCCTGATCTTTTCCTTTTGGGGCCAATCTAGAATCTAAATGCAAAGCAAATCTAAACATGCAAAGAAAAAAGAAAAAAATCTTATTATTTTGGCAGCAAACAATAGAAAATAGGACTGATATTTGTCAATTTAATGAGAAAAAAGAAACAATGGCTAGCTGGAAGCTAACATACATCTAGGTAACAGAAAACCGGTCTCCAACAGTCCAACTCCTCCAATCATGTTGATTGTTCTTCACTGTTGGACGCTTCTCCAAGCCTCCATGAATCCAAACAACAATAATGCCAAATGCTCACAAACATCTTACAGCAGAAGTGTGAGGCAAATAGAGGGGCAATGGGTCATCTTATGGGCTCAGGTTATGGTTAGAATAAGAAAAATCTTAAAAATAAAAAATAAACATGTTATTTTGGAGTGTGCATTCTTGTGGGTGTCTTCCTCGGTTGACTTGGGTTGCAACTCGGTCAACCTGGCCGACTCGAACCCAACTCGGCTGACTAAGTATAAAATCGGCCACCCGAGCCGAGTTGTAGGCCGAGTCAGCTCGGCCAACTTGGACTCAGACTCGGCCGGTTTTTAAAACAGTGGTTGAGATCGAGGCCCGATCTAGATCGACAGTTGGTATTCATTTCGCTGATTGAAGATGTGCGGATGAAAAAAAATTGGAATCGGTGAAATTGATTAAAGGGCCTGCACGATCAAGGGTATAGATTTGATACGGATAAGATCTATGGTCCAAAATCATTCCGCTGAATTAACATCCACGGACAAAATCAAAGGGAGTCCCAACATAATTGGTTAAAGAGGGAAAGAAATCAAAGGTTAAGATCGATGCTAATTTAGATCTGTGATGAAGAATAACTCCACTGGGGAAAGATGTGCATTGTTTGTAAAACCAGATTTGAGCGGAATGTTAAAGATAGAGATTGATCGACGGTGGAGATTTATGCAAGATGAGATCAAGGGTCAGTTGCTAATTCGTTGATGAACGGTGCAATCTGGTTATTGTCTAGATGGGTGATGTTATATCGAGGAAAAGATCTACAATGGTAAGCAAATGAGTAATAGATCTATGGTTGTGAAGAAATTGCTAACAGGACTGGCAAGAAAGATAAAGCTGGGTAAAATGATGGGCTGGAAATACTAGGTTAAACAATGGTCAAGATCAACGGTCCAAAATGAAAGGAGATTTAATCTACGGATAGAGAATGATCTAACTAAATAAGATGCATGACAAATAAATTGAATAAAAATATAAAAAGAAAGCATGTGGAGAAGCATCATTCATCTTTTATGCATTGGAACTCAAAAGCTCAGCACTGTGCGAAAGAAGCCAACTCAGACAATTTTCTTTCCACTTGTCAATTGACCAAGTAGGCCATTTTTCTCCCACCACATAGTATTTAAAATGGACAGTGTAGAAGGAGTAGAAGCTCAGGTCCTTGGATTCCATAAGACTGAAGAGGTTTTTGAAGACAAGGACTACGAGGTTTTTGATACATTATTGTCAATTGGTTTACTAAACAAGCTAATATCTAAATGAACAATGTTAAAGGACCAAGGTACAGATATTCATGGTGTTTATAGGTCTGATTTTCAGCTTTTTTCCCAGAACAAACCCTAGGTTTTCTCGAGTTCATTCACTGGTGCGCCTCAAATTATTCCTCTTCCGAGAGGGTAATTATGGATGCGGCTAAGTCCAAAATCTTATGTCTTGTCAGCCCACTAGTTGTCCGAGATACCTTTTACAGTTCTTGATGCATTTACCCAAGTTTGTGAAGATTTTAATGAAGAAAGCCTAGTACAGTGATTCTGTGATTCATCTATTGAACAGAAACATTCATTTTTCAACACATGTTTCAAACCAGATGTCTCTTTACAGAATCAAGCTTTTCCTTTGGATACAAATCTATTCAATGATGAAACCGAGTTGGTCATTTCCCTCATGAATCAATTCCTAGGTTTAGATACTGATAAATATGTTATTGAATTACTAATGAGTCTCCTATTTAAAATCAGTACTAGTCTAGTTGAGTCATCCCAGTCAAGTCAGTCAATGTGCCTTAAATATGATGGATTCTTAGCTGAGAGCATTCCACAACACCAGATTTTTCAGATTCCATTCATATTTAGTGAGACTGTTCTTATTTTTCAATGAGGAGAACTTACAGTTTCTGGAAATGGTTCTTACTGATGAAATCAACAGAGATTTCTGCAAATACATGAATTTCCTTATGTCTGAAGTATACAAAGTATTTTTCCAACATAAGTTGCCAAGAGTACTACCTGTTATGAAAGAATTGTTACAATTTTCAGCAGAGAGAAGAATTGGGGATTTTGGTTCATGTTAGAAGAGGGTACTATCATCAGGGTATATGGATTTGTCCATGAGCCATACATCTTGCTTGCTTTCCTTACCCCCAGGATTTTTGCATTAGAATTGATCAGGCAAAAGCTCATTGTTGAAAATGAGCATTTTATCCACTTTAGAAAGTCCTCAGAGATCAAGTTTCCTTGGGTGGTTGAGCTTTTCATTATCAAAAACAAATCTGCATTACCTGTGATAGAAAGTCTATTGAAAGGGATGAGGTTCCAAAAAGCTACAGCCATCAGCTATGACCCTCATCATATTATTTCCATAAGTAGGCAGGTTAATAAAAACAAACCATTTGAACACCGGGAGTTTGAAGGCCTGAGTCAAAGTGCAAATTGGGCAGATTATCCTCTGTCAACATAGAATGATGAAGACATGAAACATGGATCCACATCTCCATTGAAAGATGATAATGATGTATAGCCAAATCCATTGGCTATTGTTCCGGTACCTAAGGTTGTCACTCCTATTTCTAATCACTTTGAGATGACTAACAAAAGAGATTCTTTTGATGCTATGAAGAGAATACAGTAACATCTAAGAAGCAGAAGGTGGACGAGGAAGGAGAATTGATAAAAGAAACAGAAACAAAAGGCAAGAAAAAGCAGATGAAAGTCAAAGGCCCAACCTTTGAAATAAAAGAGTATGCTTTCATTGAGACTCTTGAGGAGTCTACAACCTAATTCAAAACTAAAGCAAAGTTGTTTGACAAATACAGGGATGATAAGGAGGTATCTACAAATGAATCATTGAAGTTATATGCCGATGTAAGGAAGATGTCAAGTAAGGATGTGGCTTTGATTATTGTTAGAGATCACACTCAGAATACTTTAAATTTAGCAATAGCCACCAAAAATAAAGTAGCAGAGATGAGAATGAACTTGGAGAACATCCCTGTACCTGACATGATACATCCCCACAAGCAAACTGGAGAGGTCATTTACAGTGACCTACTTGAGGCAACCTTAAAAGTATCCAGATTGCAGTCCACCCAGAGAAAAATTGAGAACCAGCTGAGGCAAGAAAGAGTAGAAAACAAGGCACCTCAACAACAGATTAAAAAACTTCAAGGAGACTTATTGACTATGGACAGTAAAGCAAATAAAGGAGAAGTAACTCACATGTTGCTTAGTGAGAAAGAGAACACAGTTCAGCTGTTAAAAAAGAAACTAAAGATCCCTACCACTCGGCTCATTCAAGCCTCAAAGCTTACAGAGCTAGAAAAAGAAAAAGAAACATTAAATGATGAATTGAATGATTGTAAAGCAAAGCTTCTAAAGTTTGTTGAAGAAAAGAAACAATGGGAAAAAGACATGGCTCTTTTAGTTGAAAATGAGAAGGCCCTTAAGGGAAAGCAAGTTGAATTAGAAAGGCAATTGAAAGAAAAAGAATAGGAACCTTAAGTGCAAGTTGTTCCACCCCCTGCACAAAATAATGAGCAATCTATTGTACAAGCTACAAAATCAAAATAAAAATCTAGAAAATGCAGCCCTAAAGAAGGAGGAGAGAAAAGCTTGGGAGAATAAGTGTAAAGATCTCCTTGATAAAAATGATAAGTTAATGAAGCAAGTAACTGTACAGTTTCTCGTGCAAGGAGCAAAACACATCATATGGGATATGACAATAGTTGAAGCAGCCAAACTCAAACCCTACTTGGACTACATTCTAGACAAAGAGATTTTTATGCAGTCTGCCAGACAAAGTGTTACAATAGTTAAGGAAGTGTTGAATAAAAAGCCAATAGGCACTGCTAACAATACAATTAGTTTTATGAATGGCTTAATTGAAAATGATTTGAAAGCAGCAAGGATCAAGAACAAAATTTCGGTTATTACATGGGCAAGGAAGGTCGTGAGGAAACACCAGCACCTTTATACTGTACAAGCAAAGATTGACATCATGAATCATCAAATTAAATTGTTTATTGATTTATTTTCACCATTGTGCAAAAAGGGTTTACCTTTCTTCTGGGAAGAAAAAGGTAAAATGCTATGCCAAACAGAATACCATGCTCAGTTGGTCAAAGTAGATTGGACCACAGAAAATTTGAGGATATGCAACAATCTTTGTTTGGAAAAACAATAATTGATAAGTTGTTAGAGGATTTTGAAATGTTGTATGCCTTCAGAGCCACATGTGCACGACTGCCGGAATTTTCTTACGTGAAACATGTGGAACTAAGAGTGTTGGCAAAGGAAATGGCCAGCTTGGAGCTGCCAACTGTCGACCAGTGGAAGACAATTGAAAAATATGGAAAAACCAAATATAGGCTACAATGATGAAGAAATGTTGAAGACTTGTCAAAGATTATTTACAGATTAGTTAGTTAGCAATTTGTAGTTTATTTTCAAGATCAGTTATTAGTTAAGTAGCAGAAATGACAAATGTAAATAGGCAGTTATTTGCCTTTTTTTAGCCCAGAGTTAGTTATCAGCTCATGGAGCACTTTTGTATTTAAGCAAGTTTTTGTAATGAAACAAGGGTTGGAACTCATGAGAATTTTGCATTGTAATTGAGATACCAGATATTAATAAAATTACAGAGCCGACGCTGGCCTTTTTGATAAAGATTCCTGTGTTGTCATCTTTACAGTCTGTATTTCCTTTTCTTTCATGTGTATGTGTTTCTAGTTTAAACTTCCATTATGTTTTCCTTTCATGCTTGAATGAGTTTACAATAGTTCAGAATTCATACTCATATGCTTTGTTCTATTACTTTTAAGCATTCACAAGCCTTTTTCATCTAAAGTTAATGGTGGATTCATCCTTGTTAGAGGCCCTCACTAATGGACTATTTCTAAAATTCCTCTACATCACCAAACAACAAACATTTTGACTGTGAAGAGATAGCTACCTTGCCTTTGTCAAATTTCCTATGCAAAAGCACTATAAATGTTATTGTTTTATATGACTCCATGCCCAATGTGCACTTGTTTCAACCATCACCAGTATTAAATTTTATTTCTTGGTTATATATCTGGCCTTGTGATATCAATATTGAGAGATCCTTCTCTGGAGAGAAGAAGCCAACTTTCTTTCCTAAAGCTTGGTTTTGTGATTACCTTGGGGTTTATCCTTTTACAACCGGGGGTACATTCTGAGTGTTAACAACTGGTTTGATACCATGTTAGATTTTTAACTTAGTAGTATAATTTTCATCTCTTTCATTTGTATTTCATTGTTCACTTCATCCAACAATTATAGCATTATTCATTTGCAATAGAAATAAAAGCAAGGATCACCGAAAGATAACCATGCACAAGAGACACAAAGATTTTATCCTGGGAAACCCAAATGGGAGAAAACCCAACAAACTTTTCTCAGAAGAAAATTAATCCAATACAAGAACAATACCAATTATGAATATTAAGCCCTAGCACAAGGATGTGCTCTCCTTCCACAAGAAACCGTAATAAGGGTAGTGAGTCTTCAATAGAATAAGAGAACCCTAAATATTGCTCCTTTTGATCTTGGACAACCCAGCTAGATGATGCGCACTTGTGAGAGAGAGAGAGGTGTGTTGTGAATGTGTCGAATCAAGTGTGAGAACACTTCTATTTATATTCTTCAGTTGACTAAAAATTTCCACAATTAGGTCGGCTTGTACTTTTACTTTATTTATCTTTTATTTATCATCAAGACAACTTGTCATTTTTGTCTTCCAGGATCAATTTACCCCTTTTACTAGGTTACTTTTGTTCTTTCTTGTCTTCCACGTTCTCCGGGACTTCTTCAATGGATTGTCTTGACTTCATGGACATTTATGGAAAAGTTCTCCTTGTTAACGTCTCATCACATGCGGTCATATTCTTCCCCAAGAGCTCTAATGTTGATTTGACCATACTCTAAGAAGTTCTAGATACTTCTTAAAGCCAATTGTCTACTTTAACATTAGATTAGACTTTGTTTAATATACAAGGAGATAAGATCTCCTTGTAACATAAACAAGTCATCTCACTCTATTAAGAATAGATCACTTCTGCTATGGAGCACTCCCACATAATGAGTATGCAATGTGACCTCTAGCCCACTACCACTCCAGTCAACACATGACTGGAATAGGCTAAGCATCCAAGACCTCTACACATATAGTCAACATATGACTAATCAGGGCTATGACAGGGCCATTCTCTCCATGGGTTGCGAACCTCTAAGAGAATGATCTGTAGAATGTTTACCCGATGCTGGAACCTGTGTTGCGGGGAAGCGCCCCCGCTCTGGAAGCTCGCTTTGGGCCGAAGCGCTGCGGGAGCTAAGGCGAATCGTGCTTCCTGGATCACTCCCGATCTGAAGCAAAATGAAAAGCACGCTTCTTTGCTCAAAAATTCGCTACATGCCCTGTACGGAAGCGTTCGCTTCCCTTAGCTTCTCAGCTCGCTTTCAGCGCTTCCGAGGTCACTCCCGCATTCGCTTCCTAAGCAATTCTGAGTTCGCTCCCTTCGCTTCCTTGAGCGCTCCCTCTTCGCTTCCCATTGCTCCCCAGACACTTCCTTCTTTTTACGCTGGCCACACATTGCCCACGCCCGCGGAAGAGAGGAAGAGGGGTTTAGGAGGGAAGGAGGAGGGCTTTGGGGGATAAATCCCTCTTCTCCTACCTCATTGTCACTTTGCAAGAGAAGAGAAGAAAAGAGAAGAGGAGAGGAGAAGAGAAGAGAAGAAGAGAAGAAGAGGAGAGGAGAAGAGAGGAGAGGAGAGGAGAAGGTTGCAGCTTGCCACCATTGGAGAGCGGGAGCCAAAGAGGTAGGTTCTACAACCTTCTAAGTTATTTGTAAGTTTGTAAATTAAACATTTGTCTTTCTTTTTGTTAAAATTTTGAAATTTTTTGACCTTTGATTTCTATGATAGTATGAAATTTGAATGCTTGAGCCTTGGCCATATAAATTCTAGAGTCTAGAGTCTAGAGTCTAGAATCTAGTGACTAGAATGTACATTGTTAAAAACTTAAATCTCTAGTTCCTGCCTCATTCTATTGCAGGCCACAGGTTAAATCTCTAGTTTCATTTGGCATCAACCATGATGATGGGTTTATGGTTTATTTTGTTGGTTCCATTTGTTATTTTGATGGTGGTGGTTGGAAACCAGAGGAGGAATGAGGAAGAGGATGAAGAAGTGGTAAGTGGCACATACCATGGAGAGGAGGAGAGGAGGAGGAGGAAGAGGAGGGAGAAGAGGAGAGGGAAAACCAAAAGAAAACCAAAGAGGACCCCACACCCTTGTGGAAATATGTCACAAGGCAGGCAGGAACTAGAGGGGGTGGAACCACCAAATTTGTTTGCCCCCATTGTAACAAGACATACATAGTTTCATATACCCGTGTGAGAAGACATCTATGTGGGCACATGCCATGTGATGAAAGAAAAACTGTAGGAGTTTGTGTTTGCCCAAATGTGGTATCAACACAAAGAGCCATCTATAAGAAGGAAGAATTTGAAGCACAAAACACATCAAAACGATCATCAGATGACCATGACCTTTCATGCTCACCAAGAACTGGAGGTCCATCCACCCATGTCAGTGGATTCTCTCCCATGCAATCACGTGGTAGCCGCAGGACAATATCAGATTTCCTTGATCAAGGTGGTAGGGATGACGTGGATTCAAAAGTGTATCGGTTTCTCTATGCATGTGGCATACCATTGAATGTTCTTCACTCACCCTATTGGCATGAAATGGTAGAGGCCATCCGCACTGCCCCAACAGGATACAAGAGCCCCGGGTATGACAAAGCTAGAACTGTGGGGCTTGACAAGGAAAAAGCCAAGATCCAAAATGCTTTGGGGCAATTCACAAATGCTTGGAATGAGTATGGGGTATCAATTGTATCAGATGGTTGGACCAATGTGAAAGGTAAGCCATAGATAAATGTTCTTGGTTTCTCTGCTACTGGTGCAATCTTCCTTTCGGCACATGACTACTCAAATAAATTCAAGACCAGCATGAACATTGCAGAACTCCTACTCAAAAACATTGAAGCTATTGGTCCATACAATGTCATCCAAGTCATAACAGATAATGCTGCTAATTGTAAGGCAGCGGGAGCAATCATTGAAGATAAATACCCCAACATATTTTGGTCCGGGTGTATGGTTCACACACTGAACCTTTCGATGCATGACACTATTAAGTTGAAGGAAAATGAATACAAATGGATTGGTGAACTGTACAAAAAGGTAAGCACATGATAAGATTTATTACCAACCATAGCAATGCCCATGGCATTTTCCACGCTCACTCAAAGTTAGAGCTATTAAAGATAGCAAAGACTAGATTTGCTAGCTATTACCTCACCTTCAGGCGCCTTTTGAATGTAAGAGAGGCATTGGCTAGAATGGTATCAAGTGAATCATGGCAAGTCTTGAAAGATAAGGCTACATCCACATCTGACAAGCATGATTTTCAGGATGTGGAAGACACAGTTCTTGATGGTCAGTTCTGGGCAAGTCTCAAGTTTGTTTTGCAGTTCACAAAGCCCATTTATCACATGATTCGGTTTGCAGAGACAGATAAGCCAGTAATTAGGGAGGTGTATGAGCAGATGGATAGCATGTTGGGCCAGATTAAAGATATTGTTGAATCAAAGGATCCCATCCTGTATGACCATATTCACACACATGTGGTCAAAAGGTGGGATCATCTCAACGTTCCACTGCATGCCTTAGCATATGTATTAACACCAAAATATTATTCTCCATCTTGGTTGGCCAAACCAGCACCTGGGGCTGGGGTTAGGAGAAAGCCCCACACAGATCCAGAGGTACAGGTTGGGTACATGGGTGCTATAGACAAGTTGGTCCCTGATGAAGAGGAATGTGCCTTGTTGCGTAGTGAATTAAGCAAATACCTTAGTGAGATTGGTCTGTTTGGTACTTTGCATGCTAGAAAAGATCGAGATAGGACGCCTCCTATTGAGTGGTGGAACATGTATGGCTCATCATGCCCACGCTTGCATAAATTGGCAACCAAAGTGCTTTCACAGGTGGTAAACAGTTCCTCTGCGGAAAGGTGTTGGAGCACCTATAGCTTCATCCACTCGGTGAAAAGAAACCGATTAGATGAAAATCGGGCAGAAAGCTTGGTTTATGTACATTACAACTTGAGGTTGTTGACTCATAACTGTGAGCGGGCCAAAACTGATAGATCATATGTCACTTGGGACAACAATCCGGAGGAGCATAACTTGGAGGATGGAGCCTTAACTTTAGAGCGCTTGGAGGAAGAGCTTTTGGGCGATGAGGATGACCATGCAGCAGCAGTAGCAGCAACAATGCCACCACCTCCTTTGCCCCCAGGTTCAACTTCACAACCCCCACCTGCATCAGTGAGGGGAAGTCATGCAGGATCAAGTCTTGGACGTGGCTCGGTGGCTACTAGGGATGAAAATCCCGCTCCCTCTGTTCATGAACATAGACAATGGCAAAAGAAATTAGATATTTCCCGTGGCAAGAGGAAACATCCATAAAATCTACTTTTCTTGTCTTTTCTTATTTACAGTACTTTCAAGTTTCTACATGGTTGAGATTCGAGAACTTGAGTCATTGACTCTTTTATATTTATTATGGTATATTTTGTGAACATTACATGGCAATTCAAGTTTGAAGTTTGAAGTTGAACTCTGAAGTTGTAAGGTTGATAACTTGATGTTATGGATAATGGACCTATGTTTGATGAATTCACTAGTATATGATAATTGATTGATCATTGAATCATTGATGATTGATGAATGATGTTATATGGTATTATGATTTATCATGTTATGGTTTATTTCATGTTTTTATGCTTTCCATGACTAATTCAACATTCTACAAGCATTTGTTGGCATATATGCATCAAAATATATTAAAAATATATATTATATAAAAAACGCTTCCTAACCAGAAGCTTCTAAAAATTTCGCTTCCCGCTCCCAAGTAACCTTGGCCGGAACCATGAGAACATCAACAAAGACTGTCATAATTTTGTATCTGTCCTTTTTCCTGGAAGGTTATGCTTTGGAAAGAGTTCTGACAACAACACAAAGGTAAACTCAACATATGTTGCACAACTCAAATTGTGATGTATTGCAAAGCTGGTGTTCTGAAACTCTGTTTTTATGGACAGAATATGTAAAAGGCTAAAACATATTAATACCAGAAAATTTTTATACTTATGTTGTTTCAATGGTATATGTGTAATAGTAAAACAACAGGTAGTTTTTCATTAGCTGAGAAAGCATGCCATTTAGATAGAAGGAGCTATGGTATATTTATTCATGAACATAGAATACAGATAGATATCTAGCTGATTGAATCAATTATCTAACCATTCGTAAATTCTACTTGACTGTGCAGGGTGTGAAAGACGAAATAATCATGGATCTTGTTGAGCAATGCTCTTTTAACAAGCAACAAGCAATGCAACTCGTCGTTACAACTTCGTAGGGGCTATTTTTTATTGGATACTTTTTTCTTATCTGTGCAGCATGATGAATGTAGTAGCACTAGGATAGTTGTAAATCAAAGATTTTGTACCATACTAGTGAAATCGTTGTGCCAAGTATCTTATCAGTGCAGCTATAAAACAATTAAGTCATGGGTTTGAGCTAACTTTTTAATTTTGCTTTTGGCCCGCAAATAATATTGCTTCTTAACTGCATTTTTCAAGGTATATGTCATGGTTGGGGAGTCATAATCTAGTTTCTTTCTTTGCAGTGATGAAGAGCTTCTTGGTCAGGCTCTTGCATTGAATGATGATCTACAACATGTTCTTGGTAAACATGATTCAATTGCTTCAGGATCATATGTGCCATCTGAAGAAATGAATGTTCCTGCACCTTCTCCAGTAAACATTAACCATGAAGAAGATGAAGCCGAAGATGATGTAGAACAGCTATTTCGTCGGTAATTTCCAATCACATGAAGCGTTCACCTTGAAATAAAATTGCATGATCCTACACATTTGTTTGTCTTGTCAATTCATGTTTTATAGACCTTTATAGAATTTGTTGGTCTAAGATGAAATGCCCATTTTATGCAGTAACTTATTCTAGGAGGAATCTAGTTTTGTCAACTTCAATTGCATTTCTTATCATTGCATCTCTACCAGCAGCCCTTAGGATTGTTTTGTGTTGCAAGCACAGTCTGTCATTGTACATATTTTGGTAAGCATATGGTACCTTCTAGTTGATAGTTTTTACAAAAAGGAAATTCAGAACAGGAAGCACTGGTTCCCAGTATCTATATTTTGAATATTGTGAGCCATCTCAAGTTGGACAAGGCAGGTTCAAATGATAATCTGATGCATTTTATCATTCTTGTTTCATGGAGGTAGAGCTAAGGATTTAGGACCATGGAATCTATACAGCAAGAAGATGCAAACTCTGTTTCACTAATGATGAAATGATTTCCTGGTTGGATAATTCTGGTATTTTATGCTTTGTAGGTCTTCAAGAGTCCATGCACAATCTGAAGAAAAGGCCAGTGTTAGCAAGAGAAACCATTCTACTACTCATCCACCACTGATTCCCCAACCATCAGACCTGGCAAAGGTCAATACTAGCCTTTCCAAGCCTATGCATATTGCAGATCTTCTCAATGGTGATGGAGATGAATCATTGTCTTCAAACACTCCATCAGATCCTAGCACAGAATTCTCACCTATTTTTCAACAGGCCACTCCAAATCCATTTAACACACAGTCAATTTCTCAAGGGATCTCCGCAAGAGCAGAACCATACCCATCATCTTCCGAGTTGCAGGAGCAGAATTATTCACATACAAATGGAATTTTGCCAAGTTCATACACCAACAAAGCTCAACAGAATGGAGATAAGCAATGCTTGCAAACCCAAGGACAAAGCATATTTTCAAATGAGGATGATAAGCCAGCAAGGAGTAGTACAGTAGAGCGGAAGTCAGATCTGAGATATGATTCAGAACCACACAACTTGAAAGCACAGACACACAAAATTCATGGCAACCCTCCGCCTGCCCCACAGATTGAAAATAGTCATAAAGGCCCTCCATTACCTGGAAAGATTGCAATGCCCGCACTTCCCCCACCTCCAGCGAGATATACTGAAAGACAACAATTTTTTCAGCAGCAACAAGCTTTGGCATCTGTCCAACTAAATAAAGGGTTTTCTGAGGCTGGAAATAATGACTTAACAGGAAATATGCACAACCTTTCATTATAAAAATGGAACTTATCACAGACCTCATATGGTTCACAGCAATCTTCAACTTCCAGCAACACCAAAGATAAGATGTCCAAAGATTTGGTTTACTTGGTCAAAGCAAAACAGTAAAGCCTTATCTCACAGGAAAGGAAATTTCCAAATGTCAGTTTATTCTGTGGTTTTGATGGGTATTTAAATTTTATATGTATTCTTGTAAATTTGATGCAATTGGTTTTACCATGTCTACAGTATTATCTGTCTAGGCTTGATATGTCTCACACTCTGGGCGACATTCCTTTATGTATTTTACTACTTTGAGGTTTCTGCGTAAAGAGATCAATTTAAACTTATTAAAGAGAAGCTTCCATGCAATGATTTCCTTTCTCCTGTATTCTTGAAGTAATTTTGTGCCGACAGCTTAAACAGCATAAATCTAATGTGGTGGTTCATCTAGTGAACTATAGATAAATCCCCTTGTTTGACATTCCTTTATGATTTTTATTGTTTTGAGGTTTCTGCATTGACAATGAATACATAAGAAATCAATTTAAACTCGTTAAGAGAAGCTTCCATGCAATGCTTTCCTCTCTGCATTCCATGCAATGCATTCTTCTCTGCAATATCCTTGAAGTTATTTTGCACTGATAGAAAAACGACATAAATCCAAATGTGGTGGTTCATCTATTGAACTATACACCAGCATATATCCATTTTAAATCTGGATCTATCAAGCATCAAGAGAGATCCAAGAAAATGTAATTTTTTTTTGTCTTAAATTTTTTGCATGTCCAGAAAAAATTTACACCTCAAGAAATTTGATCATTCTTGGGGCTTGATAAATCTGGGTTTAAGATGGATATATTCTGGTTTTTTCTTTTTTATTTTATGAGCCAACACGGATTTATTGCAACGAGAGTAGCTAGATGCTTTCAACCCAGTATAGGGGAGATGTGTAATGTAATGTACCAAAAATAAAAAGTATTAATTTTTTTTATGTTGGCTAATAAAATAAAAAAATGAAAACCAAATAAAAAGTAATTAAAAAAAATCATATCTTCTCATAAAATAAAAATTTAAACCCAATTAAGAAGTCATTAGAAAACAGTATCTGCTCATAAAATAAAATTTTAAAACCAAATAAAAAGTCATTAGAAAAATAACTCCTCAAGAAACTGGATGCCTCTCGGTGCTTGATAGATCCGTGTTTAGGATGGATTTACACTGGTTTAATAACATTTTATTTCGTTTCAAATTTTTATTTATGAGTCAACATGGATTTTTTTAATTACTTATTGTTTTAGTAACATAATGTTGTGTTATGTGACAGCATTTCCCCCATACTAGGCTGTAGAACACTTCGCTACTCTCTGTGCAACAAATCTCTGAGTTTACTTTCTATATGCAATTCATTTGCTAATTGTTAATGTTAGGAATATTTTGACATGTATCTTATTGCTTGCTTAGTATAAAGAGTTATTGCTTAGTATGAAGAGAGATTGGTCAAAAAGTGTTAAAAAAGTTTTGTTTTGTATTCAATGGTTTGCTAAATGTTAAACATCATATCTCTTCAGCTCAATGCATTTCTATTAACGCCCCACCAGTGGTATAATTACTGTTTTGTAGCACCTGGGGAGTGCCAGAAAAAAATATACCAGAACAAGTTGTCAATCTCGCATCAGCTGTAATTACTGAGAAGATATCTTTGTTCCTTTAACAGGTCAGAGCTGTCATATTAATATTGTAGATTTTTTTTGGTTATACAGCCCAAATATAAGTGACAACCACTTTGTATGCATCATTAAATTGTTCACACATTTCCAATGGGTAGTTGGTTCATGGAGTGTTGAGCCGGCCACCAAGGTTCCATTTTTGCTGTGGTCTGCCCACCCAAATATGAGATGACAAGGGGAATGAGACTGGGTGCAAGACCCGGGTAATTTTGATAGAATCGTTATGCCTTCGACCCAGCACCTATGACAGTCTGACATTCTGCATTATGTAGTGCAGGCCTCGCCTTATGGCAGGTTTCTTGAAATAACTTTTAAAAAATGTATGCATGTTGCATAGAAGGAAATCTGCAACCATCTTTTTGTTATTGATAGCAAACCAGTAATGTTAGTGATATCAAACCCAGAAGGATGCTCATCATGAAAGGGCGTGTAGCCCCAGCCAGATTTGAACACTTTTAACGATAAGTAGTTAAATAAAATATAAAAAATAAAGACTGAACTTATGATAACCTATGATAAACTAAAGAATTTAAATATATGCTCACGGTCAACCCAAGTTGTATTATGAATTGCTTTCTAACATGAAATTGCAAAATAAACAAGATTGACATGGTTATCGAAGTCTACCGACTGTCATAAACCACTTAATTTAATTTTATAAATTAAGGTTTGGGGAGGTACATATTTATTTATAACTTAATCACGCCGTAGGCTTTTTTATGTCTGGGGTCTTGTTTCTAGGCACAATTTTTAATTGGTTCATCTTGGTCGTCCCTCCAACTAATCATCTTTCGCCATGTGTAATGTTTTTTGTCCAGTCGGCCACGTGTTCGGTTGCGACTGTTGCGTGTTGTGAAGGTTCGGTTGTGTTCTATACTTGGCAGGTGAGAACCCATGAACATAAAGCACCCGTCCTTGGCAGCTGAGCACCCATGAACATACAGCACCCGGAGCGTGTAATTGTGCGTTTCCGCTTGTCACACAACAACCAGTTCCAGAGGAGTTTGGAGAACTTATGGCATTTTCCAAACTGGAAGCCCTCATCATATAAGACTAAGACTTTGGAAAACTTCCCTTTGTTGGATAATGGAGCAATGTCCACGTTGAAGCATTTGCGAATGAAGAACTGCGAGCTGCTGAAACAAATGCCCGAGGCATTACAATTGCTGACTAGTCTTGAGGAAATAGAGGTGGAATGCTGCCCAGCATGGGAGGATGGTTTCTGGTGTCAAAGCGTCCAGCGTGATTTTATTTTGAATATTTTGAATGAGCGGAGAATCAAATTGACAATAGACAATTTTACAGTTTCCATTGAGAAGAATATTGAGAATGAAAGCAAACTGAAATCCACATTAGACGAATTTACAAGGAAGGGGTGGATATTTAATCCATTAAACACGTGACTCAACACAAAAGGAATCCGGAGTTCGGCCATCACCTCATTCTTTTAGCCACTTGCCAGATCGTGTCAGTCCAACACCACAGCAACGATCGTGCCAACCCAACCCTACAGCAAAGACCTCTATCATGTTCTTTGGCCTGATTCTCCATTTTTAAGAGCAACATGTTTAGGATAGCATTGCACTATATCCATCTCTACGGCTTTCCTTTTTCCAATGCTATTTCTGGCTTTTCATTTATCAGGTGAACGGTGGACATTAATTTCAATACCGTTGACATGTGTTGTTTCCTAGGTGTATGAGTTTGTACAGGAATAACCTATCGACCCGACCATTTGCACCAATCCGACACCCAGCAGAGCACCGCTGCCGCCTAAATGGAGCCCTGGTCATCCGATTGGTGCAAATGGTCGGGTCGATAGGTTATTCCATTTGTAAACAATAATATTTACATTTACAATGTTGTTTTTTTTTTGGGTGGTTGTCAAAGCTAGCGTTTTAAGCTCTAGCTTGATACACATGTGACAAGTGATTGTTATGTTTGTATAGACTCTGGCGTACGTATGACCTCAAGTGATTGTTATGTTTGTATTGACTCTAGTGTACTTTTGATCTGTCATTGATTGTACTGTCACAACTTCTTGATCTCTCATGGAAATATGGAGAATATTATTTCAAGGAAGAGTCTAACAGCGCGATGATTTTGCTCACCAGCAATTGTTGCGCCGGATCTCCAACCACCGGCGACCCACTCCACTCTCCCCCTCCACTTTGTTGTCGGCCTCTCATTCTACCACTATTGTTGTCACCCTGTTACACCCTCCGTCGTCTTCGTCCCTCTGTCATCGTCTCCTCTGTCCTTGTTCATGCATCTTGGGCAAGATCAGGTGAGTATCCAATGCAAGTTGGATAAGATTGTGGCAACCCCCCAATTCACTTATTGGTCATTTATAAGATGACCATAGATAGAATTCTCGATTCTAAGTATTTGATGGGTCATCTTCTAGTGAGGAGGGATCGCTATATATCACAAAATAAAAAGATTTAATCAATACATTGGTCAATGAACAAGCATGACATGTTGGTTATATGAGCTTTGCACAAATGAGAGGATGACAAGCGAAATTTGGCTAGATGACTGTTGAGCGCCTTAAGTTACTCCCTTGCCAATATGGAAATAACATGAAAACACTTCTATCCTATTTGCATTTTTTTCAAAAAAATTATTAGGAATTCATGGCATGCCATCTTACCGCCATCTTACCTTAGTGCAGACACAACATTGGTCCTATTTATGGCTTACGCAGATTATGGAAAAATTTCAATTTCATTCGTTGGTTTTATGTAACCATCTTACCTTTCTAGTGCAGGGACAACATTATGGTCTTGATTGTGGCATGTGCAGATTATGGAAAAAAATCAATCTCATTCGTTGGTTTTATGCAAATCCTTGTTTGGAGCCTCTATAAACCATGATCTTTATGGTCATCTCTTGGGTTCTATTAATTCCCATCACCCCTAGGCTTTTGAAGTGGAACTGCAATAGATGTTGTAAGTAATATTATGGAAGCCCTTATTTCTCTTCATATTCATCCAAATAAGGATACAAAGTGATTAGTTTTTTGGAGTGCAATAGATGTTGTATGTAATATGATGGAAGCCCTTGCTTCTCTCCGTATTCACCCAAATAAAGCTACAAAGAGATTTATTGAGATGTTGATAAATACGAGTACACCAATTCTGCACCAACTTGGTTTTATTTCTCATTTTCAGCCTTCTTTACCTTCCCACCCCCAACGTATCGGTGTATTATTGCACATTCTTGGGGCAATTGCTAGTTTAATTTTATAAATTAAGTTTTGGGGAGGTACATATTTAATGATACTTGGCAAGCTTAGTTGGCATCTATGAGTATGCAGAATAGAACCGTCATGTAGAAGCAATCTTGTTTGTTGAAAATGGGTGATTATCATGCATTTATGAGATACTAGACACTTGTCTTCCATTGTCTTCCATGTAAAATGCTTTGATACTCACAGTCTACCTGCATTGAAGCATCACATTCCAGTGCTTATGTGGATCAATGGAAGAGCATACCATTTAACTTTTATTATAATTCAACATCTATCTTTTCCAACTTTTTGTCATTTTCATTGCAATTTATTTATTGTTTTCCCTTATCTACTCCCCAATATAGGGGAGACGTAGTAACATTGTAATGTAACATAACGTGATCAAAAATAAAATATAATATAAAAAAAAATCATATTAACTCATAACACAAAATAAAAAAGTAAAACCATTATAGATCCATCTTAAACCCAGATTTCTATCCATCAAAAAGGATCAAATGTTTGGATGTGTAACTTATTTTTTGTGTAAAAAAATTAAAATAAAAAATTTACACTTCAAGAAATTAGATCTCTCTAGGTGTATGATAGATTTGGGTTTAAAATGGATTTTTGTTTGTTGCAATTCAACACCCATCTTTTGTGACTTTTTTGTCATCTTCACTACAACCCATGTTTTAAACTCGGAACGAGACTTTGAATCAGTCGAGGGTCAACTCGACTCAAAACCGGAACCAACAATGACTCAAAGTGGTTTGATTTCAATGGCTCGAACTAAAAAATACATACAATTTTATAATTTAATATTAAAATATATATTAAATATTTCAAGCTATTATTCCAAAACATTAGAGACAAAATATGCAAAATCTACTTGTGTATATACCATGTAATGGTGAATATATCAGATGGCACCAAGTGCAATACATATTTGAATCAAAATTGAAATACATAATCATCAAAATCATAGCCTGTATTGGGATCCTATTCATCAATAGCACCTTGTCCCCCCCTCCTCTAGGCTTTAGCCCTTGCCTCTACCTTGGATCTCGAAGTTGATCCTCCAAGGACATTAGTCAACACCCTTTAATTTTGATGAAACTTCTTATTTTAAGCATTAAAATAAGATAGAAAAAAACTCCCATGCTTAATAAGTGATTTTGCTTGACTAAAGGGTACATTTTTATTAAGGTCATGATAGAGGAGTTCAATCAACTTCAACAATCAGGCATCGACACCACCATCACGATACATAGAGAGTTTGATGTGCTTGATTAAATTCCAATCCCTTATGCAATCCTGAAATCTTGAAAACTATTATCTCTGAAGAACAAGCCCTCGAGACTCCACGATTTCCATTATTTGAGTCGACATTTTGAATCCTCAGTTGGATTCATCATTAGGACAAACATTATCCACCACGAAAATCTTAGATCTTTACTATTATATATGTTGAATTTTGAATGGGATCTAAAAGTCTAATTTTTGCATATGAAGTCCAATGAGGTTGGAAGCACTCTTAAAAATCCTAAAACAATTAATGGTGATGTTAAAATTTAAGTAAGATAATAGAAAATGAAAGATAGAGAGAATGTCACCTTTGCGCAAGGAAAATGAGTCTCACTTTTATGTTCTTAACGTTACCATTAAAATTATTGACTTCAATGTCACATGTGCAAAACTGATCATTAGAAAAAATATGTCTAGCCTCCATGCATGTGCCCAGGTAGACATGGATTAACTTGGCTGGTTTTTTACAGGCTCGGTTGGTTCAAGTCGTTTTAATACTGGCCTTTGGGTCGATTTTTCTCTTGATTCGGTGTTGTTGAGGGTTAGACCAGTCAAGTCGGGTGGCTCTGGTTCCAAGTTTACCGGTTTTTAAAACATGTACAGCCTAATCATCATTTCCCAGTTCCTTGATTGTTTTATTTCCATACCTTATCTTTGTGTTCTTTACACTTTCAAATTTAGTCTTTCTTTGCTCTTTTCATCTCATCTTGTAATGTCTTTATGATTCTCAATCTTTTTTTGTTTATCCTTCTCCTTATTTTTATCTTTACAATTTTGATCCATATCCCTTTTCATACCATGATGAGGTCTTGTAATTGGCTCTTTTCCAAAGCTAGAGTTCCAGTTTGCATCTTCTTTTATTTTGGATTTGAATGTACTCAATTTCCTCAGCATCATTTACATAATCTTTCAACTCTGATGAAAAAAATTACCCAAGTGACAATTATGGATTTTTCTTCCTCCTTCAAAGGCTTCAATACATGCCTCACGCCTCTTTGCATCCATGCAAATCATAAATATATTTTTTATGAATATAAACAACATGCTTATCAAATTGCCATGCCCTTCCTATTAGCAGATTAATAGGCAGATTGGATGCATCTGCACAACATCACGCAATACCTTGAGGACCTTGTCCTCATATTGTCCAATCTTAAATTTAACATAACAAAACATTAGTACTAACAAACATGTTGTCATCCAAAAATTTGGGAGAGTTGGAAGACTTTTTCCGAGAAGAATCACTAACGGAGCGGGGTGATCAGAAGGACTGGAGTGTTTAGCACTTGGCCCAGGCAGGGTGATCAGAAGGACCGGAGTGTTCAGCACTTGGCCCAGGCGGGGTGGGGGCTGCGAACCCCCGCCCCCCCCTCGTTCAGGCATGGCGACGGCCTCAGCGCGAAGCCAAGGGGCGACAAGGAATAGCGGGGGCAAAGAGGGGACAAGTGAAGGGAGGAGATCGGGCATGGGAGGATGCCTCCTGAGGGCTCAATTGATCCCAGTGATCCAAATCCACTCAGAATCAATCCGGGGGAAAATAGAGATGTGGAAGGAGAAGGCTTTAATTGGGAAATTTGTGGGGATCTGGCCCAGGGAGAAAGACCTGGTTCACTGGATCCAGAGCACATGGAGCCCAAAGGGTCATTGTGACCTGCAGTTGGGGGCGAAGGGTTTTTTCACCATCATCTTCTTCAATCAGGAAGATCGTGACAAAATCTTGGAGGGAGGGCCATATTTTTTCTTCTCTGTTGAGCTTTACATCCGGCCATGGAAGGAGCGTTTTAATCCTAAATCAGAGGACATGACAGTAGCCCCGGTGTGGATTCGCCTGGTGGGTCTTCCTGAGGAATACTGGGATATGGAAGTCCTTCGTGATATTGGGAATTCAATTGGGGAATTTGTGAAAGTCGCCCAGTAAACCAAGCTCCAGAGGTATACAATGTTTGCTCGGATCTGTGTGTATATGGATCTCTCGAAGGACCTCCCTAAAGCAATCAGCCTGAACTGGGACGATGAGGAATGGATCCAGCAAATCGACTATGAGCAGTTGCCCTTCCGGTGCAGGATTTGCCATGAGTATGGCCATTTTGGGAGGAACTTCCTCAGAGAGGGTCAGGAGAAGAAAGCATAGGATCAAGAGGAGACACCAACAAATGAAGGGTTCACACAAGTCAAAAATAGGAGGACGGGTCGGAGTAGTGGAGGGCAGAAGGAACGTAAGGATGGATCTGGAAAACCTGCGGGCTCTCCAAATCGTTTCCAGGTCTTGGAGGAAGTGGTAGAGGAGCAAGTGCATGAGGAAGGAGATGCAGTCAAAGCCCAGGAGACCAAGATGAAGGAGGCAGTTGAAGCAAGTAACAGTGGCAACAGGCTAGACACCATGGAAGAAGATGAAGCTGAGGATATGAATCTTTGTGATCTGGATCTGGACGCCCTAGAAGCAGAATGTAGGAAAGCAGGCTCGGGCTATGTCCCCAGAGAGCAGATCGAACTTTTACAATGGCCAATTATTCGATCTAAAGCGCACAAGGATCTGGGAATAAGTGTGGAGGGGCAGAAGGGCAGCAAGAGGAAAACGCTAGAAGAGGATCAGAAGAGAGGGCGGGAAAAGAACACAAAACGAACTAGAGGATAGTAGAAATTCGAATCAAACTAATTGAATCAGGCCAGTATCCCATGATCAAGGCGGCCTTCTCTGAAGTAAGTAAGGTTATCCTATGAAGATAGTTACCTGGAATATCAGGGGGTGTAATCACCCAAGGAAGATTAGAACCCTAGCTAGGAAGATTAAGCAGGAAAAACCAGACATTCTCTTTTTGCAAGAAACCAAGTGTAGTTTTGAGACAATGCAGAAGATCGGGCAAAAGATATGGAAAGGCAGTAAGGTTATGGCTTTAGACACAGACGGTATGAAAGGGGGGATGGCTATCTTATGGAAATCCAGAGAAGTGGATCTTCTGGGGTGGAAAGCGGGCCATTTCTCCCTGTTAGAATATTTCCAAATCTTAGGTACAGAAATCAGAGGGACGATTGTGAATATATACGGCCCGAGTGCCTTCCCACAGAAGCAGGCGTTTGTTCACCACATACATTGGCTCTGTGCAATGGCCGCGGAAGGAAACTGGATTATAGGCGGGGACTTTAATCAAATAACCTCACTCCGGGAAAAAAAGGGGGGCAGAAGGATGCTGGACAAATATCAGGAGGACTTTAGGGAAGCCCTCGCCAGAAGCGCCCTCATGGATCCCGAAACTGGGGATGGGTGGTTTACTTGGAACAATAGGAGAGGCGGAGACCACTTGGTAACCTCGAGATTAGATCGATTCCTGGTGACAGAGAATATGGTGAGGGGAGTAGGGGAGATCATGGCGAATTTGATCCCAGCAGCTGGCTCTGACCACTGGCCCGTGTGCCTAAGATGGGATGGGGCGGCGGATCAGTTGCCTAAACCTTTTCGCTTTGAACAGTTCTGGCTAGAACATAAGGACTTCAAAGGTCTAGTAGAACAGTGGTGGCAGGAGATGGATGACCTAGAGGGGACAAGGATGTACCGCTTCCAACATAAGCTTAAAGTACTAAAGGCCAAGATCCGTACTTGGAACAAGGAAGACTTTGGCAACATATTTGAGGACAAAAAAAGGATTGTTCAGGAAATGACTACCATCTAGCAAAAAGGGATGGACTCTGGGTGGGACCTGGAGTTGAAAGAAAAGGAGAAATACCTTTGTGCCCAGCTGGAAGCCAGAGAGAGACAGGAGGAAATCTTCTAGAAACAGAAGTCACGTGTCAAATGGCTAAGGGAGGGGGACAAAAATACCAAATTCTTCCACAGCTCAATGATTAGCAATCGGCTGGGGTCAAATATTTACAATCTTAAACAACCCAATGGGACTCAAGTGGGAACTAGGGATGAAGTAGAGGAGGTGTTGGTCAACCATTTCAAGGAAATCATGACCGAAGACAACAATGAGAGGGCTCGGGATATTGATAGGATCACATCTTTGATCCCTAGAGCAGTATCGAGGGAGGACAATGAGAATCTCACCAAACCTATCACCATGCAGGAGGTCGAGGAGGTAATGCAGCAGATGGCTCAAGGGAAAGCTCTTGGCCCTGATGGGTTCACTTCCAACTTCTTTCATTTCTTCTGGGGTATGATCAAAAAGGAGGTATGGGCCATAGTTGAGGAATCAAGGATTAGTAGAGGAGTGCTCAAAGCTTGCAATGCAACTTTTCTTGCTCTAATTCCAAAAAGTGAGGGGGCAGACGTTCCAGGTAAGTTTAGACCCATAGCTCTCTGCAATGTGATATATAAGATAATTTCTAAGCTCATAGCAAATAGACTTAAACCCCTCCTCTCGGGGATCATCAGCCCAGAGAAATCAAGATTTGTGGAGGGACGGAAAATCCTAGAGGGTATTATTATGGTTCAGGAAGCTATTCACTTGCTCAAATGCACTAGAAGCCTAGGCATGCTTATCAAGCTAGATATAGCCAAAGCTTATGACAAGCTCAGTTGGGAGTATTTGGAGAAGATGCTTCAGGCTTATGGATTCTGTTAGGAATGGGTGGAGTGGGTCATGGGTCTGGTATCCTCTCCTTTCTTTTCAATCCTCTTGAATGGCTCCTTGACAAGGCTTTTTTCACCTTCCAGGGGGATCAGACAAGGAGACCCCCTTTCCCCATTTCTCTTCATTCTGGCTGCAGAAGGGCTAAGTAGACTCATCAAAGCTCAGGAAGGACAGGGGAGGATCAGATGTCTATCATTTTTCGAGGATATGGACAAACAAACTCACCAACAGTTTGTGGATGACACAATGTTGATGGGGCACCCTTTAGTCCAAGAGTCGAGAGCCTTCAAAACTAGTCTAGTGACCTTTTCCAAGGCATCGGGTCTCGAGGTTAACCCGGAGAAATCCCAGATTTTTTTCTTCAACTCTCCACTCACAACCTAGAGAAACATTGGGAGGATTTTGGGATTTCAAAAAGGGATGTTGCCAACTAAATATCTAGGTGTCCCGTTGAGTCAAGGTATCATTAATCAGGCTTCTTGGCAGGCTTTGCTTGACAGGGTAAAGGCTAGATTGGCGAGTTGGGTCCTCAAGCCTCTAAACCTTTCTGGGAGGTTAGTGATGGTCAAATCCGTCCTCCAAGCCATGTCAATGTATCTATTCTCAGTCATGTCTGCTCCAAAGTCTGTTTTAAAGGAACTCAAAAGCATCCAACGAAATTTCCTATGGGTCGGGAGAGAAAGTAAAGAAAAATTTGCTCTAGTTAGCTGGGAGAAGGTGAGCATGCCTAAGGAGAAAGGGTCCTTGGTCTCTGAGACCCCGAAGTGGTGGGGGAGGTACAGGGAGCTAAGATATGGTGGCGGTGGTGCAATTATAAGCATGAGCCTTAGGCCAAGATATGGTATATTACATATGCAAGGGGATGGCCTTCCTCTTAGCTGGTCCATTTCAATGGGGATCCCCAAGGATCCCACATTTGGCAAAAGGTGATGGAAGGTCGAAGATTGATCCAAGAGCATAGTTTCTGGGAAATTCAAGCTGGAAACCTTGCCAACTTTTGGGACAACTCTTGGAACCAACTGCCAAAGCTCGGGGATGACCCGAAATGGCAGCATATTAGGCTTAGATGTTTGGAAGAAGGCAAAGAAAAGGTTCATCAGTACTGGGAAGGAAATCCTCAGGATGGTAGGTGAAAGTGGGCGATGCCGATCATCCAAGACAATCAAATTTCGGCAGATGACACTAGAGCCTTTGGGGAGGAATTACAAGATCGATACGTCAGGATCAGGAATGGGGATGACAGACTCAGATGGGGGTATTCTCAGAAAGGGACATTCAGCATAAAAGAGGCATATAACATTAAAATTGGAGGGCAGACGAAGGAAGATAAGATTTGGGGGAAAGTATGGGCCTCCAACCCTTGGCCGAAGGTGGCCATCTTTTGCTAGCTAGTGGTTAGAGGCAGAATACTAACTAGGGAAAACCTGAGGCATAGAGGGCTTCAAGGGCCATCTCGGTGTGTTCTGTGTGCTAACTAGGAGGAGAGCATGGGCCACCTCCTGGATGCATGTCCTTTCGCCTCTGGTCTTTGGGACAAAGGAGCACAATCCTTTAGGAAAAGTAATAGATGCGGAGGGAACCCGGCTCATTCCTTAAGAGAATGGAACCCCAAGGCTTTCAAAAACAATATCTTACGTTTTCTATGGCTAGCCTTCCCAGGCACGGTGATTTGGGTAATCTGGAAGGAGCGGAACAACAGAATTTTTAGGGGAACACAGCACTCTCAAGAGGACGCCTGGAAAACCATAACTTCCAACTTGATGGAGACAGTTCGCAGTATGCAGTGGAGTGATGAGGATAAGGAATTCGTAGGGTAGAAAAAGAGAATAGCAAAGGCATGGGGTCTGGATAGGGGAGTCATCAGTGAGCTACACCAAAAACCCATTGCCTGTAGAGTGGAGAGTCTGATATCGTGGTCCCCCCCATCGAGCCTAGTGTTTAAGGTAAATTTTTATGGCACAGCCAAAGGTAATCTAGGGGATGCGGGATATGGAGGGGTTTGCAGGAACTGTAATGGAGAAATTATGCAGGTCTTCTATGGTTCTTTAGGGACCGACACCAATAATTCAACAGAACTAGAAGGGATGATCCAAGGCATCCAAATTATTATTAGGAATGGATGGCTGCCGACGATAGTTGAAGGTGACTCCAGGATCCTCATCCACATGGCACAGCAAATGGCTAATGACAAATCAGCGAAGAAGGTGGCATCCAGTTGGCACCTTGCTGGTAGGTTGGAGGACCTTCGATCAATGGTAGTGACGTATCTGACGCTATCCTTTCTCCACGTCAGGAGAGAAGCAAATCAGGTAGCGGACTTACTGGCTAACATCGGTGTCACTGACATCAGGGTCAGTCGGAGGGGACGGGTAGAAGAATAAGAGGGAGAGCAGTGGATTCCCAGATGTCGTCAACTCGTCACTCATGATGTGGGTGACAGGGGGCAGATGACAGGAAGTACGAGAGAGGAGCGTGGATGGGACAAGAGGCAGCAAGGTCCTCCCATGCGTCGTCTCCTTTAACGTGTGTTTCGTAGGTGGCCTCAGATCATGGTAATCCAAGAGTATCCTCAATCCATTAAGACAGGGTATGAAGGAGGTCATGAGAGGAAAGGTTGCTCAGACTCAACACGGACTGTTGATCTAGTTATGATGAAGGCATTAAAAATGAATCACGTGCGAGGTATGAGGACGAAAGGTGGTTGGATTTGGGCCATCATTGCTTGGGATGGAACTGTTAATGCATTCATGGGATTAATGGTTATTTATTCGATGAGGGTGGCAGAAGCATATACCTGCGCTCATAGGAGAGATCGAGTTAAACTGCTAAGTTTAGAGTGGGAGCTGAGGATAGAGGAAGAATCGAGTGCTTTGGTGAGGAGAAAATATGAATAGTGCAAGATGGCTCCGCCTTGTGGTGGTCTGGAGAAACTAGGGGGCAGTATGGGTTTGGCTGGCAGCAGAGGTAAAGGGAAAGATAGTAGTTGGAAGGGGAAGAGAGTGGCGACTAGGGCCCAATTGTAGGCTCAGGCAGCTACGAAGGCTTTCAAAGGCCAAATTCCTCTCATCTCCAGAATTGCAATGGAGAACATGGAAAAAGCGCTCTAGGACCAGGTGAAGGCTATGCCGATTGAGGAGGTCCATGAGGAGGTGGATGGTTGGATCTCTGATCCAGGGTCCACTGCGGGGAGAGCCTCGGCCCATGACCAGCTGGTGATGATATACTGGGTTCTTATGAATCTGGTATCCCAGTTGAGCCTTAGTGCAGCAGCTAAAGTGGAGGATAAGTTTGCAGAGATGTTGGCTAAGAAGGAGGCTGATGAAGAACCTGTTAAGGCTTGGAAGGAGCACAATGACGAATGTCGGGATATCTGCAGTAAGGTTGAAGCTCTCAGCGCAGACTGTTGTCTCATGCACCGTAAGGTGGACCAGATAGCGTCCTGTCTAGGTATTGCATTATATCATCCGAGGATGGAACAGCACTCGGTGGGGGGGTCTGGTTGCTGCGCCAGTGGGAGGAATGTCTTCTCTACTCCAGAGGAGAATAGGGAAGCGGTTCCGCAGCCGGGGGGTCGATTCCAGTTTGGTGGACCATGTCCAGAATCCCCGATGCTTCCTTGAGGCCCCGGTGTGAGCACTTTTATATCTCTGCCTATGTCTATGCGGCTATGTATTCGGCCTGTAGGTCTGTTTAGTCAGTTTAATTGTATGCTTTCAGCACTTAGGAAGATAGCTCTGTATGTATGTCAGGGATTGAGATCTCCACAGTGGGAACTCTCCCGGTTTTTTGGGTTGGGGAATTTCCAGAAGTCTGAATGTAACTGGGAAGGGTAGAATCCTGAGCAGGCTGTCTAGGGCCTACGTTTTTGTGGCTCCACTGTAGCCGGTTTTAAGTTGTAATACATCTTTTATTTACACAAAAAAACAAATATGTTGTCATCCTTTTTCAACTAAGAAGTTTTAGATGAATTTAGTTTGGTAATACAGGCACAATGCAACTTATGTACTTTTCTCAATATTTACCAAATTATTTGAAAAAAATGATTGCTTTGCATAGTCGCCTTGCCACTTGTAACAAGTTATGGAGACACTTCTCCTCCAATCATGATATGGGATTTATTTAACTTCTACTTACTATGTTCTTGGTATCTTTAAACTTTTTTTGGTTTCATCTTTAATAGTTTCTTCTTGGCTTCGTCTTTATGTTGAAATTGATGTTGATGTTTGTAGCTTAGATGGATATTTCCATGAGTTAGTGTATTACTTATGAAAATCATCATTAATATCTGTTAGGAATTTTGGAAATTAACTTTAATAAAGTCAATTAGTAAAGTGGATTTATTTTTAGATTAATTGGGTTTAATTTAGATAAATGCCTAAGTATTTGGTATTAGTGATTTAAGTTAATTGAAATGAATGTCTACGTTAATTTTAACTGAGTGAGATCTACTCTCAGTCATCAAAGTTAGAGTTTTGGTTCATCTCAATAGGATAAAAGGTAGAAAATATGAGAGGAGAAGACACAAGACCAACAAGAGAGAAACTCAATGTACTCAAGCATTGAGTTGGAGAGAAGGACTCTCTACTTTCCAAATTTGGCAAGGAGAGAAGGGCAATAGTAGCCAGGAATATTTTATTGGGGGTATACCAATCGAGTGGAGGTCCAAGTAAATCATTGTTTGTATAGTTCATACAGAAGTTGTATTGAGGATCGTACAAATAGAGATGTCGGTTATCAGTTTGTGAGGCGTGGTTGTGCAAACATAGCCATGGTATACTCGTTCGTAGGGCACGTCTATGCAAGAAAACTTCTAGTTGTAATCATGATCATACAATTCATATGGGTCATACAACAACGTCGTACATTATGTACAACACAATAGTCAACAACAAGGTTTGCTAGGAATATTTGCAAGTCAGAAGAAGGGCATTTTAGGAGGTTTGATTGTTGTATTTTCTTGGACCATTTTCCCAGTAAGGGAGCTCTTGTAAGCTTGGAATATATTGAATGAAAAGTTGATTTGTGTTGGACACACTAGGTACACTGAGAGCGGGGGTGAATTAATGTGCGCAACTTTTATTACTTTTTCAATTTTAACAATCAACGTATTCAATATTATGCATTATCACATTATCAGTATATCATCATCACTTAAGAAGCATAGCATGATGCACAGTACACCATATTTTACGTGGAAACCCAAGTCCTAGGGAAAAAACCACTGAAGCCTTTATAATAATAGTTTCCAGCAACCACTAGAAGGAGGAAACAACCCCCTTATTACAGTGACTTCAATTCTCCAGCTACAAGTGGAAGGAGGCTACAACCCCCTGATTTACAGGCTACAACCTGAAGGAAACTCCAACTCCCTATTTCTTCGGCTACAACCAGGAGGAGGCTACAAATCCCTTTCCTTGCCCCCTCCTGCCACCCTATTATGAAGATAGAAACTAAACCATTGAACCACCAACCGTATTGATGTTGCGAACCTGCTAACCAAGATATGTACTACACTGCACAATCACTGTCATTGCTCATCAACTGATCATTGCTCGTCAACTTAACACTACACCACACATGTACCAATAACATGTACCAACAACTTGTGAAAAATAATTTGTCTAAGCAATCTATGCAAAAAAATCAAGTTGCACACATCATCCAACTCAGTCAGTCTGATTCTACACACCAACTGCACACCAAACTCAATCCACCTGAGTTAACCCAATTGCTCATACAACTCAGTCAGTTTGAGTCAAACCAACTGCACATAAGGCAACGTGTGCCAATCCTATTCAATTGAACCAACCTGTACCAAGTTGCTTGTGTACCTGTGCCAAATCAATTGTAAATTTGTATTAATCTGATCAAGTGCTCTGACAGTCAACCAACCCTTCTTACTTGGCCTAGTTCATCGAGTAAGAGACACATTTGAGCAACCAAGACACTTCACATATGGTCAAATAAACTTTGTCCAATCACACTCAACTCAATGACACCACAACCAACCTCAATCATGGTCAAGGAATACTTGACAGTTAAACATGATATACCTCAACCAACTAACCTCACCCAAGAAGATAAAATACTTAACCAACTATGTCAAACTCAGTCAATCTCATAAACTCTTAGACAAAAGGATTTTTCACTCCACTAAAATCAAGTCAACAAATCAAACAAATAGTCACTTACAATACTGTCAAAGGTTGTCATTAACAGTTTAGCTCCACTTAGGTCAAAGACACAATGATCAACACTTATAAAACTAGTTTTCAAATAAAACACTTAGGTTGATCAAACAAATCACTCATAAGATCTATCACTTACATGTCAACTTCTCATTCAATACTACATTATACAACAGTCAAGATAAACACCAAAATATATGCCAACAATATCCAAGATAATCATCAAGATCTATATCAAGATCACATCAATATATATATTCCAAGATAACCATCACCATATCATCCATAACATATTCAATGAATTCAAAGATATATACCAATGTATAGGCTCACATACTAATATCAAAGATGAACTCTATCCATGCCAAGACATGTGACATCACAAAAGAAACCCAAAACCATGAATTATACCTTTTTGAAGATCACAAGATGAAGAAACAATAGACAAACCAAAAGAAACTCAATATCATGGCATCACATATCCCTCGTAACAAGATTTACAACAAACCAAGATTTTTTTAATTTTGATTCTGTATGAGAAAGTTATGTCAATTTTAGTGAAGATTCCCAAAAACTTCTCCTCCACAAAGTTTCACACTTTTCTCCAAGAGTTTCGAAATACCAAAGAGAGACTTGATTGAAAAACAAATAAAATGTTTGATATTCTATTTATATAGGTCGTGGAGAAAATTTAGTACCTCAAACTGGGCCGACATGCAATTCAAAATTACAAATAATGAAATTCTCTTTTGTTTGGTCGGCTCACCCAAAAAGGTGGGGTACACCAACTTCAAAAATTCATATCTCTTCAACCGTAAGGAGTTAGAAGATGCTCCACATATAAATGGAAATGGTTTGATTAGGACTATCTCGCTATTATGGGTTTATTTGCAAATTCTTGGTCTAATACCCTTAAATACTTCAATTTGTTTAGGACTTCAAAGATTCCACACATAAAGGTGCCAAAGACCATGTTACCTTATGCATAAGTTCCAAGGTCAAAGGCTTCAATGGACATCATCAAAGGCATGAGAGATTCTATGGTATTAATATCCCCAAACTTCACATCAACAAGGAGGAGGGATCCACCGTATACTCATCATATCAATGGTATCAAGGACCGCAACACCACCAATCAAGTGGGAACAAATACTTTTTCAAGAATATCATCATATTCAAGGTATCTGTCTCATTAAAAATATATCCAATGGTTCCACTATATATATTCATCACCATAAGAGTACCAACACCCCAAAAGATGGGTACAAATACCTCACCACTAGTTTGCAACACCTTATGGGCTTTATATGCATGATCACAAGGCTACAACATGCCAATGACCATATAGTGTCCAAGGGCCATCAAACCACCATATGTGTGGGTTCATGACCCAAAATTCCAAGGACACCAAGGACCTCAAAAGAATGGGTTCCAACATACCACCATAAATGTGGGTTCCAAGACCCAAGTCTCCACATGCAAGAGGATTAAGATCTAAGCTTGTGGACTCAAGGACCCCACAAGAACTCAACAACCTCAAGACCGTCAAATGCAAGAAATTGGCTCCAGCATCAACACATCAAGGAACTTACACACATGATCTACATCATCCATCCAACAACCAATCAAGAGACCAAAACAAGTACAAGCATAACAAGCAGCACAACTACCAATAACTAAAGATAAACCAAGATCAGGGAACTCGACAATGGACTCAAATGGGCCCAAGATACAACTTAGGGGAACTTGACCAAGTCAATGGGTAACCAGGGCTTTTTCCATTGTTCCAAAGCCTCCAAGGGCTTCAAGCTTGGGCTTGGACAAGGTCAAAAGGGCTCCTCTGACACAGACAACCACAAACTAAACACTAACCCTCAGGGGCTCCACAAGGGGCACCAAGGACTCAACAGTTGGCATCAATGACCAGACACCTTTGGCATCAATGACAACTTAATCAACAATTTGAATGGAAGAAATTAAGTGTGTTATTTTCCTAAGTAGATATCTTTTTCATTGAAATAGTTTATGTTGTTTAGATTTCTATTGAAATATACCATCATTATAATTTATTTAGTGAGCTCCAAAAGTAATTTTCAACAAGTAAAATCACTAGGAAATATAATATCTAGGCCTTGAATAAGTAAATTTTGACATGGTATTAGAGCTACCATGTTAAAGGAAAGAAAATATGAAATCTACAGCAGTAGATATTGGTGGGTGCTTGAAGGAATAAGCACACAGTAGTTATTTTGTTGAGATCTAGTTATGGAAGCAACTAATATTAGATTTGAAGACAAGTTAGATGGGGCATCTAACTTCCTGTCATGGAAAGAAAGGGTTACATTGATTTTGAAGCAACGTGGCCTTTGAGATCATGCATTAAAGGTTATCCCTACATCGACAGATCTAGCTGATTTGGCAACACATGAGAATAAGGACATCAAATCCCATAAAGTGATCATGGACGTTGTGAAGCATCATTTGATTCATGATGTAGTAGAGAAGACATCATCCAGAGACATGTCTAAAGCTCTAACGGATATATTCCAAAGTGATAACATGAATACGAAAATGATTCTGAGAGATAAACTCAGAGATGTTCAGATGTCAAGATCAGACAATGTTACCAATTATTTCATGAGGATCACACAGATACATAATCAATTTGCAGACATTGGGGAGAAAGTAGATAATGTCGAGCTCATTCGAGTGGTATTGAATGGATTCACCAAGCATTGGGAACCATTTGTTAAAGGGCTCTGTGCTCAAGAGAAACTCCTCACCTGAGAGATCCTTCGGGATAATTGTATCTAGGAGGAGACTATGCGGGAGTCTAGAGCACACAAGCAAGAAGATGGTGAAGAGAACTTGGTCCTTGTCAGCAAGGAACAAAAGGGAAAAGAAAATAGTTTCAACAAGAAGGGTAATAGTGAGGGGGAAGCTTCACAATCGAGGAAGAAGAAAGACTCGAGTAAAATCAAGTGTTTTGTGTGCCACAAGAATGGGCACTATGCATATCAGTGTCCGGAGAAGAATAAGGGAAAGGGAAAGATGGAGCAGGTAGAAACATCTGCAAAGACTGAATTGAGCGAACTTGCTACAAAGTTCAAGAGTGATTTCTTGCTTGTTACATTCCTATCTACCAGCACAATTTCTAGGATTGCATGCTACTTGGATAGTGGTGCATCTCGTCACATGACGAAAAAACAATATCTATTTAGCATATTGACTGAGTTAAACTCAAGGACCCATGTGGAGCTTGGTGATGATGCCAAGTATGTAGTGAGGGGAGAGGGAACAATTTCATTCTAGGTTGTGTCAAGAGGTTCGTTTGATGCTCAAGATGTGTTATTGTACCAGGATTAAAGAGGAACTTGCTCTTAGTCTTGGTCAATGTTTTAAAACTTGAAATCAAGAATCAAACTAGTCGAGGGTGAACTTAGACCTAAACCAGAACCGATAATGAATTAGAGCGGTTTAATTTCAATTACTCGAACTATTCAAAATACATAAAACTTTCAATTTTAATGAAAAATAATAATCGATCCTTATAATTGAAAACAAATTTGAGAGTCCTTGGCATTTCTTTTGGCATTCATGGCAAAATAAATTGGGTAAATGAAAATGAAGGTGCCCACTATCTTGGCCCCCAATCTGTTTCTCTTTGTGTAGGTTCCTCCACCATCGGTTTGGTACCCGATATTCCTGTTACATAACATGAACATGAACATGAACGTGAACATGAACATGAACGTGAATGTGAACCGGAGTGCAAGTCATTTTCTTCGTCGAGGAAGGATTCATGAACGTGAACATGGACATCAACGTGACGGTGACCACCGAACTCGAAGACGAAGTCCCCGTGATAGAGGAAAAAGGTGCAAATGCAATCAACCATCATAGATATGCTTTCCTGGAATATGCCAACAATAATTTCAAATAATAACTTGCATATATTGTGTAAAGAATCAAGGTTTCAATGAAAAATTCGTTCTTAGTTTGATTGAAACCTTCACGAAATAAGGATATCAGTACCTGATCAATCTTGAATACTTCTCCAGTTTTTTATGAACTTGCCCAGTTTGGAACAATTCAGTGTTGAACCATTTAGTTCAAGCATCTGATTCCAGTTGGTTCGATATCAAACTAGTCCCCAAGTTGATTTTTTTGTCAATTTAGGTTTGGAGATTCTATGGCCGACCAACCTACCAGTTTTAGTTCCGGTTGGGGCGGTTTTTAAAACAATGGTCTCAGTTACCTATTACATAGATTTTTTCATTATCTTTATGAGAGGGAAAGTACTCATACGTCCAAAAGAAGCTAGTCCTACCACAACAATGAGGATTGGGGTTATAGAGGGAAACTTATACAGGTTCCAAGGGAATCTATTCAAGTTTTCATACATGATAGTCACAACTTGTTTGAGCTTTAGCATAGGAGGATGGGACACTTGCATTACATAATGTTGTTGATTCCGAGGAATATTGGCATTAGTCTTCCATATTCCATTATTGAGCAGTAGGAAGTATGCGAAGAGTGTGCACTTGGAAAGAATTTCAAGAATGCTTTTCCAAGCAGTGAGAGTAGGTCCAAGGGGACATTGGATCCTATTCATTCAAATGTATGTGGACCGATGTCTGTAGTATCTGTGTAGGGAGCATTGTACTACATGGCATTCATTGATGTGTTTTCCATGAAAACGTGGATCTTCTTTATGAAGACCAAGGATGAATTCTTTATTCGGTTCCATGATTTCAAGGATCAGGTGGAGAATTTGACAAGAAAATAGATCAAGGTCTTGAAATCGTACAATGGGGGAGATTACACCTCCATTGACTTCAAGGATTTTTGCAAGGAGGAATGGATCAACGGGGAGAAGAAAATATCATACAACCTTCAACAAAATGGGGTTACGGAGAGAAATAAATGGATCATCATCAATAATGTGAAGGCTATGATTCATGATCAGGGGTTGCTTATGTTTCTTTAGGAAGAAGCATGTAATACAACAGTTTATTTGCATAATGGGAGTCCTCACAAGGTATTGGTGGAAAAGACTCCTGAGGAGGTATTCACAGGAGTGAAACAAGAGATAAGACATCTCAATATCTTTGGTTGTCTAGTTTACATCCATGTTCCTGTGGAAAAGAGGAAAAAGCTTGAGCCTTTGGGAGAGAAGGGTGTGTTTTGTAGGTGCAACGAGGCTTCAAAGGATCATAGGATCTTCATGCTAGTACAATGGAAGACATTTGTGTGTTCATATGTTAAGTTAGAGAAGATATTGACATCTAGGTAGTCACATGAGTTACCAGCAGTGACAAAGGATGAGGAACAAGAGGCTCTGAAGGGAGAAGAAAGTTCGCAGACTTGCAATTCATGTCATTAGCTTTCAGGCGAGGAGGAGATAACTCCTTCTAGTTTTGTTAGGAGACCCAAATGGTTTGAACAGACATTGAGGGATTCTTAGGAGCATGTTGAGGCTCTCATGAGATCATTCAGAGAGAGTAGGCCTTTGAGAAAGTTTTCGAACTATATGAAATTGATGAGCAACGTCATTGATTTTGATCCTTCCAGTTATGAGGAAGCAGTCGACCAACAGGTTTGGAGGGATGCCATGGTGGAGAAGTAAAACTCCATCATGAAGAATGATATTTGAGATATTGTGTCGAGACCAAAGGGGAAGTATGTGGTGATTTCCAAGGGTCTCTTCAAGATATAAAATGTTATAGATGGCATCATTGATGATTTCAAGGCGAGGTTCATGGTAAGAGGGTTATCTCATAGTAAGGGTTTGGTCTATGATGAGACAATCGCTACAGTAACTAGATATACTTCCATTCGAACTGTGATATCTATTGCCTCGGTCATGAGGTGGAGGATTCGTTAGACGGATGTAAATACAATATTCCTCAATGGGATCATTGAGGAGGAGTATATTCACAGTATATATAGAGAAAACTCAAAGCTTTAAGGTACATTGGAGGGAGTCTCATGTGTGTAGGATTAAGAATTTTTGTATGGACTCAAGTAGGCACCCAGGGTGTGGTATTCCAGGATTGACATTTATTTGCATAGCATGGGATTCACCAAGAGTGAGGAAAATCCCAACTTGTACTCCATACTTGTTGGATCTGATCCACTCATCTTGGTGTTTTACATAGACGATTTATTTCGCACAGGTGCAGAGGAGCTTATAGCGAGGTGCAAGGTGAATTTGGCCACGGAGTTCAAGATGAAGGATATCAACTTTATGCATTATGTCTTGGGGTTAGAGGTATGGAAAATATTGAGTGAAATATTAATTGTTCAAGGGAAGTACATAGTGGAGACCTATGGTATTCAACTTGAAGAAGTTTGGTTCTTGAAATTCAAAGTTGTTTTCAATCCTAGAGTATATAAATAGTTGATAAGAATGTTGATGTATTTGGTCAACACCAGGCTAGATATATGTTTGGTTGTGAACACCTTGAGTTAGATCATGGTGGCGTCGAGGCAAGTGCATACGGTAGCAATGAAGCATGTGCTCAAATATTTAATGGGTACAATGGAGTATGGATTAAGGTATTTTGGAGGTGATAAAGTGGAGCTACAGGGCTACTTAGACTCATATTAGGGAGGGAGTGTAGTATATCACAAGAGTACCTTAGTGTTTTGCTTTAGTTTGTGCTCAATGGTGATTGCTTGGGCTCAGTAGTGATTACTTGGTTCAGCAAGAACCAAAATTCCATAGGACTTAGTTAGCAGAAGCATAGTACATGGGAGAAAATATGCCAAGTTGTGAAGCTCTTTGGATTCAAAAATTGCTTACAAGATTATTTGGCCAGGAGTTGGAGGCTACAGTGATTGACTTTGATAATTAGAGTTGTATGAAACTTTCTAAAAATCCAATGGTTCATGACAAGTTCAAGGATATTGAGAACACATATCATTTCATCCAAGACATGGTCCAGAAGGGAGAGATCAAGCTCTAATTTATTTCCACAGATGAGCAAGTTGCAAACATTCTCACCAATCCCTAGGTGAAAATGAAGTTTGACATCTTCAAAGATAAGCTAGGAATGGTGGAGAATACCTTCCTCACTAAGAGGGGGTGTTTGTGTTTGTAACTTAGACCGGTATTTCCATGAGTTGGTGTCTTCCTTATGGAAATCATCATTAATACCTCTTAGGAACTTTGGGAATTCACTTTATTATAGTCAATTAGTAAAGTGAATGTATTTTTAAATTAAATCGGGTTAATTTGGAGAAATGCCTAAGCATTTGGCATTAGTGATTTAAGTTAATTAAAATGAATCTCAGCCATTGATCTCAAGTGAGTGGAATCTAATCTCATACATTGGAGTTGGGGTTTTGCTTCATCTCAATAAGATAAAAGGAATCCAAGTTGAGAGGAGAAGACACAAGACCAACAAGAGACAAACTCAAGCATTGAGTTGGAGAGAAGGACTTTCTACTTTCCAGATTTGGCATGGAGAGAAGAGTAGCAACAGCCAGGAATATTCTAGGGGGGTTGTACCAATCAAGCGGAGGTCCAAGTGAATCATTATTTGTATAGTTTGTATGGAAGTCGTATTAAGGTTACGGCATCATGAGTCGTTCTCCAAGCCAATCTTGTGCGTCAATATTGGGCCTCATGTGTTGAGGTAGTAGGGAGCCTGAGTTGGAATCAGGAACTTGGAGTAGATTCTTCAATTGGACTCAACTTAATGATTAATCCTTATGTGTAAAGATTAATCCTCATTAGTTGAGGTGAATGATTTGATATGTCAAAGTGATGATGTTGTATAGTCTTGTTGGACAAAACTGAGGACTTGTGTGTCAAGTCAAATCCTCATGTGTTGAGGTGGGCCTCATGTGTATAGGTAATGATTTGCTAGTTAAAGCATGCATGATGTGTGGCATACCACTAACCATGATCTAGCAATGAAGTTTCCTCTAGAGACTGACCACCTATGGAGTGAGTTACTTTAGCATAAGATCACTTGGAACGATAGTAGAATGATATGATCAAATCATTGGACAAATATCCTTAGTATAATTTGATATGATAGATAAATTAAAGTTAGCACATATGGACCATGTAGATAAGATAAGAGATAATATATAAGTTGCATAGAGAATAGAAAATTTTGAATTGCTCATGAGAATGACTTCAGTCGATTAAGAAGAAATCAATTAGTTAAACTCAAGTGATATTAAAAATGAGTACTTAAGCTAATTAAGGAGAACTCGAATTGATCACTTCAGAGAATCAATCAAGCACGATTTCAGTTAAGAGAATTAACTAAAGTGTTAATAAAGAATATCCGATTAACTAAAAGTGTTTTGCATGATGAAAATTTAGTTAAACTAAAAGACGTCACTTCAGTTAAACTAAAAGATGATGCTTGAGTTATGACACTTGCATGATGACACTTAAGTTAACATCCTAACTAAGTGGTCTAGCTTCCAGTTGTATGACGATTTCATCCTAAAGTCAGTAGAGCATGGATATAATGTCAAAGAAGAAAGGCATTGCACATTTCTTTTTGCAGGATTGATGAGCT
Source organism: Pseudotsuga menziesii (assembly GCA_001517045.1). Taxonomy (NCBI): domain Eukaryota; kingdom Viridiplantae; phylum Streptophyta; class Pinopsida; order Pinales; family Pinaceae; genus Pseudotsuga; species Pseudotsuga menziesii. The sequence goes on along the minus strand of LPNX011179825.1, from coordinate 313,069 downwards.
CGAGGTGCAAAATAATTTCCACATGCATGCATTCGCTATATTATGCATGAGACTTCTTTCACCCATGCAGTGATTTGTTGCCTCTTGCATGAGACCAAATTTGCAAGTTAAATTGTGTGCTAGGCATACAACCATATCATCTAATCCTTCTCTCTTCTCCATTGCTCATTGATTACACATGGTTTGTTTAAATTATGTCTTATCTTGCGCCTGGGGTGCCAAAAGCAATCTGCAATTGTAAAAGACATTCTCTATTATATATCATTATTATATTGAGGAGATTTGTTGGGGTTTCCATCTGCATTGTTTTGAGGGTTTTCCTCATGGTATATGGTGTGTTATGTGTGAATGATTATGTGCATGAATGGTTCATTGATTTCAAGTACTCATTAATTCTGCATTTAAGATTAAAGTTCAAAGCTCAATTAAAATTCAACTTCTGAAAATCATCACTAAAATTCAACTTTTGGATTAAGTGTCTTACTTATGGAAATCATCATTAATACCTCTTAGGAAGTTTGGAAATCCATTTTATTAAAGTCAATTAGTAAAGTGAAAATGTCTTTTTAGATTAATTGGGGTTTATTTGGAGAAATGCCCAAGTATTTGGCATTAGTGATTAAGTTAATTAAAATGAATCTCAACCATATCTCAAGTGAGTGGGATCTAATATTATACATTGGATTTAGGGTTTTGCTTCATCTCAATAAGATAAAAGGTAGCCAAGGTGAGAGAATATGACACAACACCAATAAGAGAGAAACTCAAGCATTGAGTTGGAGAGAAGGCCTTTCTACTTTCCATATTTGGCAGGGAGAGAAGAGCAGCAATAGTCAGGAATCTTCAAACGGGGGCATACCAATCAAGCGGAGGTCCAAGTAAATCATCATCCATACAGTTCGTATGGAATCCATACCAAGGATTGTATGGACAACGACATGGCCATTAGTTTTTTGGGCACAGTTGTGCAAGCAAAGTCATGATCTACCAATTTGTAGGGCATGTTTCTGCATGAAAACTAGTAATTGCAGTCGTGGTCATATAGTTTGTATGGGTCATATAGGGCGTATGACATAGTAGTGAGGTGTAGCAAGGTTTACTAGGCAAATTTGTAGGATAGAAGAAGGGAATTTTTCCAGGATTGATTGTTATATTTTATTGGGCCATTTACCAGTAAGGAAGCCCTTGTAAGCTTGAAATATATTGAATGGAAAACTTATTTGAAGGGCATAAATTCAGTGTATGTTATTTTCATGAGTAGTTTATTTGTTTTCCATTGAAATCACTTCTGCTATTTAGATTTATGTTAAAATACTCTAACGGTGTGATTTATTCAGTGAGATGTAAAAGTCATTTTCAACAAGGAAAATCACTAGGAAATATTTCATCTAGGCTTGAAATAAGTCAAATTTAACACTTGAGACACCATAATTTTATTTGCAACTCCTATGTTGTGAAAGCAATCTTGAAATTTATGAGTGTCACTACATATGTAGCATTTTAGTACCTCCAATAGCCATATGTTGGTTGTCCTCTACCTCTACTTCTACCTATGAAATTGATACCTCTTCTTATGTAACGAACAAAGTTCATTTCTCAGCAAATTTCCAACATAGGAACTATAAATATCATAAATCCATATAATATAGTAATAAAAGAATATATATATGATTGAATGATAAGATTATTGATGATACAATGATTATGAGATGGTCCACTAATAACATTGATTAGTCATAACAATTGGCAGGTTATGTCCTTCCAATAGGTCATGTCTTTTAGATAAGATGTGTCATTAAATTAAATATTAACTATTAATTATTTTTGTTATTCCTATTTATATATTTCAAAATGTATATTTATACATTTATGTTTGTTACAATGCCTACCCTTTTAAAAATGGTTTGTCCTCAAAGCATATTAAAATTATGTCTTCACACTGGCTTGTAAGACCTTCTTAGGATTCTTCATTCTTAAGTTCATCATTGTTGATGACACAAGGTAATATGATCTTCTAAGTGTAAAATATACTTATCGAATTGTGTAAGGGTCAAACTATCCTAATTCAATCTTTTGTGGGTTTGAGTGATAATGAATTTTATGATTTGGAGGACAATAAGAGTCCATACTTGAGCTTTTCATCAATATAGTAGGATCACTACATAGCTTTGCATATTGATCATGAATTTAATTTATTCTTTGATGATCTGTATGATTTAGATGATAACGTATCCTTATATCTAGTTTCATGTTTCAAAAACTATCATCTTGTGATACTTTTAGTGACTTATTCATTGGTAAGTTTTTTATTGAATCTATATTGGTTCATTTCTCTAATGCCTTGATTTTTACATCTGATGACTTCTATATTTATACATGATCGGCCATTGTTTTTTTATCAATTAGGGATTCCTTACACGTAGAGTTCATTAACTTGTTATGTAGTGACTTCTTATCATTCTTTAACTTATAGATGTTGGTAAGTAAACTTTGATTATGAAACTTTAAATGTGAAAGCTCTTCATTGTTCTGATGACTTCTATATTTATACATGATCGGCCATTGTTTTTTTATCAATTAGGGATTCCTTACACGTAGAGTTCATTAACTTGTTATGTAGTGACTTCTTATCATTCTTTATCTTATAGATGTTGGTAAGTAAACTTCGATTATGAAACTTTAAATGTGAAAGCTCTTCATTGTTCTTTAAAAATTTTACTTTGTCCCTAAGATCTTGGCTTTCTAACTACTCCTCTTTAAATCTTTTAATTTGCTCAAGCAATCTCTCATTAAGATTCCTTAGTCTAGAAGCTTCTTCATTATTTTTTTTCTTCTGATAATTAGTTGGTACGATATGGGGACGAATGAGTGAGGCACAACCATAAGGCCATTCCCAATAGCCCATTGTAACTAGTATCCCGTTGCCTTTGCTTGTCATAGCCGCTATAGTCAGTTGATCGTAGCCAGCAGGTTATAGTTGATCATAACTGCCAATCATAGCCATAGGATAATAATAGCCAGTCATAGCCCATAATAAACAGTTGCAGCCAGTCTCATTGCTAGAAGCTCTAGTCAGAGCCATATCCGAGAGTAAGGCAATACCCCATACACCTAGCACTTAACGACATGAAACACACAGGTTACTACCTTGTCTGGTCATGCTATGACGAAGAGTTACACACGTTGATTCAACATTTTAAGATCATACGCTACTGACAGTGCTTATGCAATTCCGTTGACTCTTTTGTTCCAATCCCTAAATGCATTAGTTTTTATATTTTGATTTTTGAATTTTGTATTTACACTAAAAACAATTTATCATAATTTTTTGAACAAAAATTTTCTTTGCCTTTTTTTAATAAACTTTTGTCAACTCTTAACATCTTCATTTTCCTTTAATAATCTCTTATTGTGTCTCTCTTTTTAGTGGGCAACTCCCAATTTTACTTGTCTATATAATAATTAAGTTGCAATGTGATCTCTTGCACTAATGATTTCCCAATTAAATAACGGAATAACCTATCGACCCGGCCATTTGCACCAATCGAACGACGAGGGCTCCATTTAGGCGGCGACGGTGCTCTGTTGGGCGTCGAATTGGTGCAAATGGTCGGATCGATAGGTTATTCCTTAAATAACTATATGATGTTCTTCCTTATACGTACACACACAAGGTGTCATGTGCAAAGGTCCCTTTGTAATATTGAATAAAAACTTATATATTATTTTTATAATATCCCTTTTAAGTAACTTCATAAATTAACATTTTTTTCCATTTGATATACCACTTTCTTTATTTGGAATCTATTCATTTTACCTTAAAAAAAAATACTTATAATACAACACCCTATCCTCATTTTAAATTTACTTGCTTTAAATTTCTTTTTTTACTCAAAATAAAAATATTTTAAAAAATGGTGTATAATTTATTTAATTGAAAATAATGGTTATTATTTCACTTCTTTGGATGATTTGAATAATCACTATATAATAACATGGAATAAGTTATTTATATTTTAATGTACCTTAAATTTATTTTTAATACCTATAAGTGTAGATTAGTTGGTTCATGTGGAGTTTAGTCTTCATAAAGTTATTGAATCAAACCTCGTGGGAAGGGTTGAGGATGGAAACTTCCATTATTCTGATGAGTGTGTTTTCCTAGTTATGAAGAAGAAGAAAAATCAACTTTTAATACTTTTATGATTTTGCATTGGAATAACCTCTTTGTACTTTATGCACATAAAATACACTTCATATTTTTTTAAATCAAATTCTCTTGATAGAATAATATATAAGTATTTTTTTCCTTCTTCTAATATTTTTTTATGTACTAAGAGAATCGACAATTGGGGACTGGGATGGTACTCATGTGACATGGGTCCACGGATCCAATTCCACTACCACTATACCCTCAGGTGCATCCATAGGGCCCAAACCATAGTGCAAGGAAGCGATTGGTGGGATTCTAACATAAGACCTTCAATTTACAACTTTACCACTTTCGCTGCCCCCCACGGGATCCTTCTTCTAATATTATTTGTGAATAATCACAACGATTCTGTGAATTCCTCCCATTTTGAATTTAATGTATATCGGTTTCGGTTAGTTGGGGTTAGAGCTCTTGAAGAGAAAAAAGAACTAAATTATCCAAATTCAGACCAATTCAGAGGTTTGAGTTTTAGTTTTTATCTTGTTTTAATAGTGTTTGATTGTGTAATTAATTTTCTAGATTTTTGGAATATGGGTTTGTAACTTGTTGAAATCAATCCATATTTATAGTACAGAAAACCGATATGTTATCTTCATCAAGAATTTGATAGGTAGTTTAACTCTATGGCAATTGCAACTCTGCAATGTCATGTTAATTTTCACCTTGTTATAAGCTCGAAAATAATGTCCATTCTCTCTTTGTGTGGATTCTTCGGTAAGATTAAATTAAGTTGAATGTAAGTGGGGACGAAAAAATCCAAACGATTCTCCGTCCTAGTTATTATGATTTATACTCAAAGTTTAACTTAATTATTCCTTGTCACAGTTTAATAGGGTTTCATGTTATAAGTTCGATTGGTTTCATCTTGAACAACCTGAGTGGTTTGATTCCTACACGAACATAAATTGTGTAGAGTACGAAGTTTGGAATAGAACCATCATGACTGCAGCGAGTGTGGAGCAATAGTGATGACAACATGAAACAATTCTTATTTCTTTTAACATAACTCTGAAAATTCCTAAAGGCTTGGCATGCAATAAGCACTCTTCATCTTAGCAA